>RCWM02001035.1:0-161107 GCA_003667255.2 Euschistus heros
CTGAATCTAGTTTTAAATGTAACATTTATAACTAGATTTGGATAGTGTTAGCCACTGCTTTTGCTACCATTCCAGTTCCTCTTAACTAAGAGGCAAGTGTCAGTGATAAGAAACATGGATCTGACAGAAGATAACAAACACGCAGATTTAGGCCAGACATTGTAGTCCCACTTACGAGAATGTTTCTTGGAACTAAATAACCATGGAGAGCAATATAAAAATTAATGTTTTATTAAATAAATAATGTGAATTTTATTCAACAAATATAAATTAATGAGATTCCGTTATTTGATATTTTCTTTAATTGTAGTTATTACACTTGAATAAATTAAAAAAATAACTTAGTAAAATAAGTAAATTTAAATCAGAACCCAACAGGATAGAAATTTCAAAATAATAAAATAAAATATGATTTCAGCTAAAAATATTTATTTGAAATATTTTCACTAAATGTTATTATTTAAAAAAAAAAAAAAAGTTGCATGAAATTCCGAATTTCACTCAAAATTGACGAAAAAAAAATTTAATATATATTATTGACAAGTGTTTAAAAAAAAATTAAGAAACCTTGTCACTAAAAATGAATTAGAGTATAATTTCTTTTCTAAGCAATTTTAAAAGCCCTAGGATGACTAAAAACACATCAAATTGGTTATGACCTATAATGCTCCAGATTTATTAGAAAATAAACTAAATCGTTAGAACTAACGACTTAATCAAGATGTTTGGTGAAGCTATTTTTCCGTAACATATTAAAGTGTTAAGCGCTTAAAACCAATGATTGTCAAACCGAGCAAAACAAAATCCTGGTTAAACGCATGGTTTCTCAGTGGATGAAGGAGTCACGCTAATGTTTTTACGTTTAAAAATAAGTTTATTTATTGATATTCACAAATGTGCACATTATATACAACAAATAAATTTTAGGAAAATATTACAATGACGTGTCAATAACATGTAAAGAACGACTCACTAGAAGGACATTAATAAAAGTTCTATAATAAAAGGTCACGTGGCCATCTTCTTTTCAGACGCCTCGGAGAGTTATCGGGAATAGAGCGTGAAGCAAATTGGGTAAATAGTGGATTCGAGTTGGAATAAAGTTTATTATGAAAAATTAGGTATCTGGTTACCTGGTTGGATGGGAAGTAGAAAAGTCAGGTATGTTAAATTTTTTGGTTTTTCCAATATGACTAACTGTTTTTATCCGTTCTGCTGGAAACTGGAAATTAAAAACCCTACCTGAAAGATATCAAGAATTAAAGAGGAAGTAGAAGGGCCAGGTAGGTATTTAAATATGTACCGTCATGCTTATCTCAAGTGACGTATAACATTATTCGATAATACGTAGGACAAAATATCCTGGTTAATACATAGGCCGAAATGGCCTACAAGTCAATATAGCAGCGGTGATACTTTTAAACAGTTTATTTCTTGAATAATTATTGTTATTTTAATAGGGTTGGTTGATTTTATTTATTGGCTCTCATTGGGATTATTTTTCATACAAACATCACTGTTTTTTTTCTCTCTATTAATTCTTTAACACTTCTCCCTTTTATCGATGTCCAGTCTTCAATTATGGGTTGAGCTATTCACTAACAAAGCAACCCGTAACTAGCCATTCGCTTTCAGTAATTACTAGCCAGTCAAGTTTAGTAACTAGTTACGGTGAGTGGATAACAGTATAACTAGTCGCATAGATATTAATCACTACAACCATTGCTGTAGATTTCATCGTTTCTACAGGTCATAATTTACTCATATATAGGAAGAGATATTGTAAGAAAAATATTTTATCGTTTTAGCTAATTTAGGTTTGTTAAGAATTAAACAGTAGGAAGCAAGTAAATATATTGTCAGATATCGATATTATGATGTCAACAATTTAAGTCCCACATATCGGCATCAATGGACTGTAGGAAAAGTAAGTATTCCAAATATTTTTCAGTTAATATATTCTCTGTGGGTGACATGGTTCGCTTAAAAAATAATCGCTCTGTTGGCAAAGACGTGGAACAGTAGAAACAAAGTTCCCAGCCAACCGTCATAAAATTAGAAAAGTTGCAATAAAAACATTAAACATTAAAAACTTTCCCTTATTTAAACAATTTTACAAGTTTGTCTTACGTTTTTAAAAAAATAAGTTGTATGCTGTATTGTTATAATACAAAGAAAAGGTACGTATCGATTTATCAATATATCGTAAGAACAAATACAGTGGAGCCTCGATTATCCGAACCTCAATTATCGCAACGTCCAATCAACGGAACCCTTTTTTTTTTTGGAATATTAATTGATGAAATTTTATTTAAATCGATCATCTAATTACTTATTTGTATTTTTAAAATAATTTTTATTTAAAAATTAAATTAAATGAAAAACAAAATTATTTTTGCTATGAATGAATGTTAGGGAAGCTCAATTTGTTTACAGAAACTGCGAAAAATGAACATCTATACATACCTACAAATATGTTTACTGAGATCTGTTTACTTGATTAGACCATTTCATTTGTTTTTCTCACTATCTTCCTAATCATTTGGTTGGTGATAGATCTTAAGATAAGTCTTAAATCGTTCTTTATGAGGTATACATCGCCTTCATTATATCGTTTTAAGAACTACATGTCTTCATCCATGCTAACAAAAAGGAAACGAGAGATCTTTTCATTTCAAGACAAAATGGCTAAAAAAAAGTGAATTGGGTCACACATTAGCTATCGATTTCAAGGTTAGTAAATCAGCAATAACGGTAATCAAAAATAATTCTAAATCAATCATCAGGTATCCCATAATCTTTACAGTGAAACGGGATCTTTGAGTCGTAAAACCTTGAAAAAAGCGAAAAGTGAACTTGTTCGAAGATGCTGTTTATACATAATATTTTTTTTTTAATTAGTTTTGATTATCCGAACCACCCCTGACAACATCAATTCGGATAATCGATGCTCTACTGTATCGATATGCAAACATCGGATTACATGAAGAAAAATATCGATATTTCGATAAATATATATATATATATAGTTTATCAAAGCCCATCCCTACTCATATACTTGAGGAATTTAAGCTGAATAAAAAAAGGATGGTTGTCTAATATAGTATATTATTTTAACCAGTTTTAAATATTATTTTGAGCCATCATTTAAGTGTAGGAGAACTAACAAGATGAGGACACACCTCATCGCTGTGGAAAACAGAAGGTGTTGATGTTTACAAACGGTGCTGCTGACACAGCCCAGCCCCGCGGTCTGACACAAACCAGTTCCGCCTAGTCTCCATCACTCACGTCCTTTGGTAGCCTTTTTTTTATTTCCTTCCTTTCATCGTTTTATACAGAATAAATATAATGTTTTTAGGAACTCTTAGAGACTTCATTTAAGGGCTGAAATAGTAATTTTTGTTTAAGTTCATAGACTACACTTTCCAATGCCCCAATCTTATATTTTTTCACGCTTTCCCAATCTCTTTCAAAGGAAGCTATGTAACGTTCTTAAATAGTTTCTTTTATTTCTTTAAAAAGTTGTTTCAGTAATTACTTTTTTTCTGTACTGAAAACTTTATAGAAATTGATTTGTTACGTGCAGCGCGGGCGGAATCTTGTTAAAAATTGAAATAGTTGTTTTTGAAGAACACCGTTAGGGTAGAATTTTTCCTTTTACCATTAAAAATTTTCCCCCTCATTATTCTTTGATCCACCATGGCTGGGTTCCCCAGTTCAAGAGAGGAACGTAGCGGTTGAAAGTCGAGTAAATAAACTGTTTGGTATTCGAATCTTTTTTTTTTTCTTTTTTTTATTTAAAGGGCTAGAATAAAAGATTTCTCCCTCAACAGCTTAGTTGGGTTTTCCTTTTTTCCTTTTTTTGTGTCTTAATGATCCTTTAAAAGTTCCTCGCTACATTCGTAGTCCCATGGCTGCCATTGAAAAAAATAGGAGAAAACAAGTTCTTTAGAGGTAAAGTCAGCGTTATTTCATTTTATCTTTTTTTTTTAACAGATAGGGGAAACAGTCCGACTAAGCACCTTGTAGTAAAATCTGGAATCATCAAATGGATTTCTATAAGCTTGACCTACAATCGAAAATTATCGTGACAAAATAACTTCAGAAATATAGTTTATTTCCTGTAACTATTTTTTGTGCATAAGGTTTCAGTCGAGAAACAACGAAAAGTTTATCTGAAATTTTCTTTAGTAAAATTAATTTTTTCTTAACTACTTAAATTATTATTACTTAAATCCATAACTATACCAAAACATCCGTACTCAAATATCGTCGTTACAAAATTACGGAAATTTATTTATTGTTATTTTTGTCATTATTATTTCGAAAATGCAAAGAAAAATGTGAAATTTTTTAATCATACTATACAATATTTTTAGGATGCTGGGCCCGAATTCGAAGATAGCTTTTGCAAAGAAAAATGTGAAATATTTTTACATGATTGTCCAACATTATTTGCGACGTTTCATGGTCATTGCCACATTATCAAGCTCTGAAACATGCAAAAACACACATGCATGGCAAATTGCGAATAAGGTATATTATGTGCAACTATATTCGACCATGTACTTTATATAACTAATGAATTACTTTAAAAATTTTCAAAAATACTAGATCCATTTCCACAATAATCTTTAATCGACTAAAAGTCTTGTCACTGGTATCATGTCAAATCTATATACATTAAAACTTAATGAATAACACATAAAAACAATATAAATACAAAAATCGTAATAAATAAATATATTAAAAAAAGTACAATGTTCAACTGCACATCTATGATTTTGCAAAATTTATTATTGTCGTATAGCTATTGTTAATTGATATAATTACCTCAAAATAACGAGAAAATAAAAACTCCATTAGAACTAAAATTTTTGTTCATATTTCCACCCTCATTATCACTGTCCAATACTGCAATAGGTCCAAAGGTTATCATTTATATATTCAGTTTGTTTATTAGAAGTGCATAGTGGGCTCCTATTTTTTGTGTATCTGTTTTGAAATTTACAGCTTTGTCCAAATTTTTTGTTATGAAGATGGATTCCAAAATTTTTCTTTTGTAACTGTTTCTTTCATAAAATAAAATGTTGGTTTTTTAAAAATTGAATTTGTGGTTATTGTTTATTGCATGTTGTGATAATGCTGTTTTATTGATATTTTTTATGTTTTTGTTGTCTGCATTATGCTGTTTGATTCTATTTTCAAGTTTTTGCTTGGTTTCTCCGATGTATATATTATTACACGTATTACACTCTATTTTATATATTAAATTACTTTTTTGCATTGGGTCTATTATCTTATTTTTCTTGTTTATTATGTTAATGATTTTGTTTTTATTTATTGGGGCTGTTTTTTTTATTAAAATCAAATTTTTTGAGTTTATGAATTATTTTATTAGTGAGTCCTGGTATATATGTTATTCTATGGAACATTTTTGGATTATTTATATTATTTCTTATTATTGTTGTGTTATTTATATTGTCTATTGCATCTGTATTATTCTTTGCATGCTCTATTACATTTTTGTTATTATTGTTGATGTAAAAATCGGTTATTTTCTTTTGAGTGTTTATATCTTTTTTTTTTTTTGTTTATTTTCTTTTATTTTGTTACTGGATTGTGTGACTAATTGGTTTACATGTATTTTATCTTTATTGTTACTTTTTGCATTTAAATTTTTGTACCAATATTTGTTAATTATAAGTTTAGGAATGAAATTATCTTCTAAGATTTTATAAATATTTGTTTTAATCTCTTTGATATATTCTATGTCAGTTATGGTTATAGCTTTGAATATTACATTATTTATAGTGTTTAAAATTTGGTGTTTAGGGTGGTTGCTATGGTAATTAAGTAATCTATTGGTTTTTGTAATTTTCTTGAAACCATTTTGTTTTTATTTGGTTATTGTCTAAAATGATGGTCATGTCCAAAAAGTTAATGGTGTTATTTATTGATTTTTCTACTGTAAATTCCATTTTGTTATTGAATTCATTGAAGGTTTGTACCAATACATGTTCATTTTTAATTATAATTAACAAATCATCTATATATTTATACAATGCCAATGGTTTATTATTCAATTTATTAATACATTCCTTAATTAAATGATTTAACCAAATACCACTGAAATTTACACTCAAGTTCGATTTTCAAGATTTTTAATAAATAAATAAGGGAGAATTATTGCTTTTGTAATTACACCTTTTTTAATCATTTTTCAGTTTCAGCTTATATACTAGCAAGAAAAATATTTCAGTTTTTTTTTTTTTTTTTTTTTTTCCTTGGCTGTAACTTTCACTTCTCTTAAAGTTTTTAAATCCTTATATCCTTTAAAAAGAAAAAATGAAACGTTAGATGGTGCTATACTCCAACACAAGACCTAATGAACGCAAGACGCGAATATAAACCATATTTATTAAAAATGTCAATAATTTTTTTACAAACTTCTAGCTTTTGTTTATTTTTTTTTAATAATCCAAATACGTTTTATACATCTTAGTTAATGCTTTGGGGAACGGAAATCCCTAAAAAAAACAAACAAAAAAATGAAACTTTTGGCCTTTTTTGTATATCAAGAATTGTTCATTCATACATTGTTAATCAAAAAAGTATTTCTATATAAAATTATTGTTGGAAAAACTTACTACAAAATAAGATAAATGTATTTTTTAGAAGCGATGTTAGGTCTCAAACCATCGAATTCTTTCCACATTAAATCTCTCGAATGCAAAATCCAAAATGCTGCTTCGTATGTAACGAAATTCATTAGCAAATTTAATCCACAATGAATTTTATGTTCTCCCAGATGTTGCTTAGTGAGCATAAACCTCATATCTTTCCTTTTAATTCAAATACACTAGTTTCTAAACTTACTTTCAATCCTATTCTATCAATTCCCTGAGACATCTATAAGACGATGGCCTCAGGGTCTTCTAGTGTATTAGGAGAAGAGGCAGGAGAGGTTCGTAATTCCACATTTTTTTTTTTTTTTTTTTTTTTTTTTTTTTTTATTACGCGTTTATTCCGTCCATAAAGAATCGATTATGATGATTCTTTTATTGATCGGTAGGTCATACTTCATAGTTAGTCCCATAAACAGTTTATGGAAATCAACTCAGCACTTTTTAAAAAACATCAACAAAAACAATTAAGAAAAAAAAAATCAACAGAAACAAAATAATATAAAAATGTACTAATACAATTTATGAAACAATAGCAATTTATTTTGGTAGGTTTAATCATGAAGTTGGTTTTTCTAAAAACTAACTTTTTTTTTCGTTAGTAAAGATCTATGAAGGATTTTTTTTTTTTTCAATTTTTTATTTTATTTTATTTTTTTTGTTATTTTTTTTGGATTATGTATTTTATTGAATAAATATTACAAGCTGCCTCTAAAAGGGCAATGAATAATATGGATGGCAAAGAATACATTCATACACTATGTACAATTAAATAAAATTAAAATCCTCTAAAAATATAAGATATTAACATTAAAAATAAATAATTAAAGAAATCGTGAAATAAAAATATAAACAATAGCAATAATAAACGAGCAGAAAAAAAAATCAATTAATTAATAAGCATATCCCAAGGAAACCCCAGACCAAGCTTGTCCCTCATCAAGGATTTAAATAATATAATATAATTGTGTTGGATTTAACAGCATGGAGAGAACTGGTGTAGGTTTTGATTTTTTTTTTTTTTTTTTTAACATTTTCTGATGTTAACATGTTCAGTTTTTAAAGATAACTTGTTTTTTTTCATTTTATTTCCAACATTTATACTGATTTGCTTCTTTTTTTTTTTTTTTTTTTTTTCATTAATGATCATTCACGATAATGGTAATTTTGGTTCATAACGTCATTCAAGTAATAAAGATTTGTTAATTTAATATCTCTTATTTTTTTTCTTTAATTTGACTGATCCCTCAATTATCTAGACATCTATGGTTAGTTAAAATACACACTTCGTTTATGAGTATTGAAAACGTTTGCAAAAGAAATCGTAACGAATAATAAAAGTTTAAAACAGTATCCTAATATGACCTGACAATAATATATAAGAAGCTTTCAGTGTTCCAAACAGCTCTTAAGCGGAGTGAAACGAAGAGAGGGACCATTTAAGATAGCCGGCAGCTCAGTGTCCTGACCTATAAAGCAATGCTTTTGAGGACGAGCCAATATAATGGCTTCTGTCTCATACCACCATCATCATAAACTTTTTCTATAACCCTTCCCTCCTGTGACATTCTTTTCTCTTTAGTCCAATATCCCAGCTCCCGTATATTTAACCCTCCCCATTAAATACCCATTACTGCCTCCCATTTTTCAAATTTCGAATTGAGGGGAGAAATATAAATTGAATAAAGCTGCTCCTGAAACTTAATTTAATATCCAGCCGAGGAATTATTGGCATAGTTGAAAACAATTTATCTTTTAAAAAAATGTAATAACCCGTAACTTTTTAATGCGCAATAAACCATAACCTCTTTAATTTTCAATGTCTTGATATAAAGCCTACCTTACACATTCAATTTTATTGTGCTAACATCGATGTTGATCAATATATTGAATGTGTGAAGAGTACATTGAGACAATAATATTAATGAAATGAAATGGAAAAATAAACTTTATTCTGGGACTTACTGTCCCCTAAGAATAAAAATAATGCACAGTTAAAAGTACAATTGTCTGGCCTATTATATACAAATTAGATGCTTTAGTAATTACAGCATACATTTTTTACAGGAAAAAAAATAAAATAATTAAAAAAATAAAAATAAATAAATATATGAAGTAATCATTATAACATAAAATACAATCGTATATATATGGACATATAGAAGAAAGAAAGGGGAAAAAAAAAGTAATTTTAAGTATTAATTTGATTATTGACATATTTGCGGAAGATTGATTGTCTAAAAGGTTCAAGAATAAATTATTTTTAAAGGAAGTTATGGAAGCTGCTTTACGAATAGAAGAGGGTAGGGAATCCCAGAAGGAGGTAGCACGAATGATGAAGGTTTTGTCAAAGGAAGCGGTTTTATGTGAGGGGATATGTAGGTTAAAAGGTTGGGATCTAGTGTTTAGGAGGTGGATAGAAGAACGCAGAGTTAATAAATCAAGAATATAGGAAGGTTTTTTGGTTTTTAGACATTGGAATAGGAGAGTACCCAGAAAGTATTGCCGTCGGAATTTAGGAAAGAGCCACACCAAGCTCAGAATATCGGCAAGTAACGTGTGACCGCCTGGGGATCCCGAAGATAAATCTAATGAAACAGTTCAAATGAAAATTAAAACAGACCGATTAGGATTGATAAATTAATTTCCACTCCTATTGGGATTATTGTATTAGAATAATAGTTTCGAATGCTAAACATTCATCTTCAGTTCTAATTTTTCAACACATCAGTACTATGTTACATGATTATACAGTGGAAACTCGTTATTTCGTCACTCGATAATTCGTCTTATTCTGTAATTCCTCAGGTATTTTTTTTTTTTTTTTTTTTTTTTGTGTGTGTGTTATGAAAGACTTTCTGTTTTTACATTCAAGACACGTATGTATTAAATAAATATGATATGTATGTCTTTTTTTTTTTATATATTTTAAACATATATGTACGTTTTTGTATATAACTTCATTTTTTTTTAAATGTTTGTGTTCCAAGGTTTTTGTGTTTTTTGTCATTGTCACTCAATTCCAATGTTTATAATGTTAATCTGATCGTTTTTACATTCAATAAGTTGCAAACAAATTACAATTATTTAGTTTAAAATGCTTTTTTGTTACTTTACCAGCAAAATTCTGTAATTCGTCATTTCCGTTATTTCGTCACCCCCTCTCCCCCACTCATGACGAATTATCGAGTTTTTACTGTATATACTAAAGTTTTAAAAAAATAAGACAAGAAATCAAACATTGGTACTCACCTGAGAAGATCTAAGAGATATATGAAATATATTCATCGTGGAAAGGGGAAGGGGCAGGTAGGTTAATTTTGGGGGGTTTTACTGTGGGATTACGCTTATGCGCCAATACTAATTGTTCTATACCATCACCACTACCTTAAGTAAAAAAAACAGACCAATTTTCGTCAAGGCTGGTAAATATATTGCCGCGGCGTTAATAATAATGACACCTGTGAGGGTTATATTGCCATATTGTGCAATAAATGTCAGTCTGTTTAAAAAATGCGTTAGAATTTATTATAATTCCTTATACTGTTACGAGTTTTTTTTTTAGTTGTTTGTGTTAATGTGTATTTTTCTTATTGATATGAAAACTGATAAAAATGCAGGAGAAAAAAAAAGCTTAAGTTGCGAAACAATTCTCAAGAAAAAGAAAATGATAGGATATCCTGCTTCATTATATTATGAAAACTAATGCAACCAGCTGTTGAAACAATTCATCTATTCTTTAACAAAAATTATAGTCATCTAGCTTACTATTGAGTCCACAACAGAATTTTCTTTAGCCATAACTCGCGTAGTCTATTTAACCAGCTTTTTTTCCACATTGTTCATTCTTTTTTTTCCTCTTTTCGATTGCCAAAATAAACACTAGTAGAACTGGCAGGATTCACTCCCTGACTGCACAATTGAAACTTATACTTCGTTGCTCAATATTTTAAGCCGTGTGATGGCTAATGTTTTTTAATAAAGTTGATCGTATATGAGCTGCTTAAAACACTTGATACAACACAGTAAATATTTTATACATTTCTAATGAGGGCCAAGGTTCTTCTAATAAGACTTAATATTCTTGACTGGGAAGTCAATATTTTTTTTCTATATGTCTTTTTAGCTATTCCATAAATTTTTGAGGGGTGGATCCATAGTTGTTTAATATTTAATCTTTTATCTTTCAATTACTTAATTCATTCGTAATATTATATTCTTGTTAGTGAGAAAAATGAATAAAACAAGTGTTTATATCTGGGTTTATCCTAAACTAACCTACTTTAAGACTTTATCAAGAATAATAAAATGTAACAGTTCCTATTCAGACAGCGTTAATTTTGTGCATAAACCAACTGCAATTTAACAACAATATATTCTACGATAGCCGGGATTGTATAGTTTCAAATAACTACACTTTACTAACTTTAAGGTATTAAATATGTATGGTATATGTATAGTGAGTAAGGTACTGAAAAGTATGTGTATTAAACAGTGGATAAAGCACTGAATTCATAGATCAAGGACCCCAGTTGGAATCCGGATGTAGGCAGATAATTAAATTACTGTTTCTTCAGCCGTGAATTGGCTTCGGAGTCCGGAGACCTTTCTGCGGCACCCCCAACCTATGTGAAGCGGTCACCATTAATTGGAGGAAAAATCTGGTGGCTATATATATATATATATATATATATATATATATATATATATATATATATATATATATATATATATATATATAACATCATTAATTTATCCTTAGCAGTGAAAAACCAAACAGCCGACAGTTCAAAAACAGTTGAAATTTTTCTTTATTTTTTTTGTCTTTAATTTTAATTTTTTAACACGTCGCTTAACCCGTAGCAATAAGGAGATGCTGTAACAATATAGTTAACAGGCATTTCAAACATGAGGGAGGTCAGCACCCAGTGGAACATACTCCCAACGTGATTTGTAAAAAGTTTTTTTCAAGCAGATTCCTCAACACCTTCTTAGCCTTCTGTGGATATTTGCTTGCATTGTTCTTGAATATAAGTTTCGTAGAGATTGATATGTCTGTAGAGGTATTTTGTATGAAATTGTATCATGTGTATGTGTGTCTATATGTTATGTTTTCTTACTGGCATATAGTGATCTGAAATTCTCGGGAAATTTAAATCTAGGAAGTATTTCCAGGGAATATTGCCGGCAAAATTCATAAATTCCCAAGAATGTATGATTAATTAGCAAGAGAGCTCAGCAAACTATAAATTAATAGGTAAAAGCAGTGGTTATATGATTAAATCAAACTCGAAAGCTGAAATATATTTTTAAATAAAATTAAAATTAAATAAAATTCCTGGGAATTGGTAACTTTAAAAGCGAAACCGCTCAAATTATAGGTCAATATGGTAATTCTGCGATAAAATAAAAGACAAATACTCTTATATGTTTAAATTATAATTAATTATTATTGATTGAATAAAAACACTGAATAATGTAAAAAATTTTTTAGGTCCCTAGTCACTGTCAATCTCAATAGGTTTAGGTTTTTTAGATCTGGACTTAACATACTCGTAAGAAATAGACACATTTTTTTTTTCATTTCAATGTTTTAAAGATCAAAGAGTTGAGAAAATATTATATTAAGCTTTATTTCCCCTCTAATTTATTAAAACTTTAATATACAAAATAGTGTGGCAATATCGACAATCATTGGCCTAAGAATTACAAACTGTAAAGATGAAAAAACATAAAGAAACAGGGAATTTATAAAAATAGATAGTTTTTTAATATTTTAGGCATAGGATGTTTGAATATGAGTTCCAAGGAGAAATTGCTTGGTTTTTAAATGCTTGCATTTTAAATAATGGTTTAGGAATCAAAATCCATTTAGTTTAGTTCTATAAATTCCCAGGATATTGTTCATACCGGAAATTAATGGATGGGATAATAGTTCTTGCATTTAAATGTATGGATTTACTGAGTTAACCTAGTTTTAAGATTCTTTAACTGTTTGTTAGTGTCAAAACAATTAAAATATAAAATTTTTCATAAATTCCTAATTTTTGGGAATATTCCCGGCAATATCCCCGTGTTCCCTCCCACTGGGAATATTCCCGGCCCACATCACTACTGACATACAAAGATAATTATGTAACGATTGATTGCCTTTTACTGGAAAGTCTGTATTTTTTAATGTCTCTTCTCAATATTCCGAAAATTTGTAAGAAGTAGATACTTTTTGTGTTTTTTTTTAAATATTTATTTTATTATTTTCACATTTAATACATTATTGATCTTGGTTCTAAGCTAGTTCACCAACCAATTGAAAAGTTAATTTTAATTAATAAAGAATGTGAATCAAATCCACTTGTTGATAATATCGACCATTTCATTATATCAAACCACTTATATTACAATATTTGAGTAAAAAAAATGGCCTCCAAATCCTCTCAGTCAGTGAAGAGAGCGACAAAGAAGAGAATAAACCCGCAACAAACTTTCCTCAAGAACTTTGAAAAGTAATTGGTAAGAAATGCGGTCTCTCCCAGGGCAGGGGCGAGAGGGAGTATAAGATTGAAATAATATTTCTGTGCCAGAAAGACATTATCTAATATCACCTGTTTCCCGTATTTCAACTTTAAACGGACAACTTTAAACTGACAAGACTGAAAAAAAGTTTTTGTCAAATCAATTCTGGAGTGTTTTCCATTTTTCACGCCGGAGCTTTATCTCCTCCTAACTTACATTCGTTTGTTATCTTTATAAAAGATTTACTCTCTAATAATATCTAAAAGTACCGAATGGCTTTTTGAGCATTCGTATTTTATGAATTCAGCATATTTCTGTATTACTGATAGAAATATAAATATAAAGATTTATAATAACGGAGCCAACTATGCAAATTATAGGTTATTGAAGTCTAAACTGTTGTCTAGAAAAACTAAACTAAAACTATATAAGTCGCTAATAAGGCCTGCAGTTACATATCAAGATGAAACCTGCTGTTTAGCCCAAAATTAAGTACAGAAATCGAAAGTTTTTGAAAGAAAGCTTATAAGACGAATATGCGGCGCAACAAAAGTAGATGGAATACAGAAAATATATAGGAATGAAGAAATAGGCATGTTAAAAAGTGAAAATATTGTAAACTTCATTGAAGTAAAGAGATTGAGGTGGGCTGGCCACGTCAGATGAATGACAGCTGATATAATGCCAAAGAAACTGCTAGATATGAGAATGACTGAAAAGAGAAAAAGGGGAAGACCGCGAAACAGATAGGAGGATGAAGTAGTAAATGATGTCTTAAAATTAAGAATAAGAAATTGGAGAATGTAAACGGAGGACGGAGATAGATGGAGAATGAAAATCCAGGAGGCCAAGGATCACCCAGACGTAGCGCCGAGGAGTAAGTAAGTATAATAACATGTAAATCACCTGTTAAATAACTAACAATATTTAACATGTCTCACATGAGGTACGCATGATGATATAGAAGGATCAATACAATTAGGATTGATGAATTAAATGCCACTTCTATTGAGATTATTTTATTTGAAAACTAGTTTCGAATGCTAAACATTCATCTTCAGTTCTAAAACATACAAAATTTTCATCACATCAGTACTATGTTACATAGATAATATATACTAAAGTTTTTTAAAAAGATAAGACAAGAAATCAAGCATAGGCACTCACCTTCGAGGTAACTAAAACACTGAATTTGAGAGAAGTAAAAAGGGGCAGGTAGTTTTAGATTTACACTGGGGTTTCCCTTATGACTCATTGAGTTTTTCCGTTCCTATGTGAAACAAATTTAAAATGGGGCTATTGGATATGTTTATCTGATCATTTAAACAAAAATCTGGATCGGTTTTAAACGATTTTATTATTTCTAGTGATTCAAAAGTATTTAATTTTAGGCTATTATCTACTTGATGTAATATTTTTACTCCCGAGTCATTATTAAATTTGTGGTTATTTTCATTTAGATGGATAGCGAAATTGGAATTTTGGGTCTTATTAGTGTATGCTCTTATATGTTCATTTACTCTTTGATTTACTGATCGTCCGGTTTTTCCCGTGTATTTTGCTTCACAGTCATTACATTTTAATTCGTATTCGCCGCTTTTTTGGAAAGGGTCTGTTTTGTCTTTCGGTGAAGGGAAGTATGGTGACAACTTTAAAATAGATAAACCATTGTCATCATACTTCCCTTCACCGAAAGATAAAATAGACCGTTTCCAAAAAAGCGGCGTATACGAATTAAAATGTAATGACTGAAATGTATCAGGAAGGATGAAAAGGGTAATTTAAAAGAGGAACTTTCTGTTTTCCCTATTACTGTAGTTTTTTTTCGTTCTTATTGGAAAAAAAGAATTAAACTGGGATTATTGGTAAAATTTATCTGCTCAATTAAAACAAACATCTTGTTTCCTTAATTTTAATTATTTTATAACCTTCTATTTAAAAGGGTCATTGACAAAATTTGTTATTAATTATTAATATTTGTTTCCTTAATTTTTAATTTAATTTCCTTGATAAAATAATTCGAATAGAAGTTGAAATTAATTCATCAATCCTAATTGTGTTGATCATTCTATATGATACGTACCTCAAGTGATTGAAATTATTACTTTTACCTATCTTTAGCAATTATCGATTATTGTTATGGTGATATATGAAAGAGTATTTATAAGTACAGAAATGCATGAAGTTTCAACTACCTAGGGAAATTTAAGTACGAGTAGTTAAGTCTCTTGTAGAATGAAGATTTTTTTTTACTGTCATTTCGAATATTATAAAAAGAATACTGTGAAACATACTAACAAGAAGCTCTTAAAAATATCACTTTTCAGTGTGTAAACCACATTTAGAAACAGTTATTTACTGATGTAAACGCATGTTAAATATTAATTACCTATGTAGATGGGATTTGTGCCTATAAGGCATAGCAGTAGTGTCGTTGGCTGATGTCACTGTCAAGGTATGAGAACTAAAGGACAGCACAGGCATCTGTATACATTATGTATAAATCTGGAACAACGATTTACCCTTGTGATTCACCGGTTTTGACTGGGGCATGTAAAAGATATTTTCGTTTCTAATCGAACAAAGTAAACGGCATAATAAGGGAATAATAATAATAAGGGAAATCGAGGATAATATAGTAGTAATGGAGATTGCTTAGAAATATGTAATGGAAGATTACAAAAAATAACGTTGTAATAATTTTACTATCACAAAAACAAATACCGTATATTAAACAAAATAAAAAAAAAACGAATTTCGCCCTGACTAGAAAGAACAATAGATCATTGGTACGTCTATCTATAATCTATTTCTTTTCCGAATTTACATTTTAGAATTTAAATAATTCTAGTATTTTAGTATTATTAAAAAAATACTTAAATTATTAATTAAATTAACAAAGATGGGAGAAAATAGGGATTTCAAACCAATATAGCTCCTAAACAATTAGTCCTAGCTACAGATTTTATATAACAACAAATATTTTCCTCTAAATTTCTGTTACGGAAAATCTTCGATCCGTTCAACACCAAAATTAAAATGAATGTGAAAAAAACGGTACACCAAAACATTGTATACCCCCAGTCGAAAGACGTATCTATTTCAAAATATATATAGTTAAGTACGCATCAATAGTATTAAGGATATAAATAAACAATACGTATTCAATCCCTCTTCCTACCCTATATAAGGCTACCCCCACCTGGCCTTATTAAACGTTCTGTACGCGACCGTTGAGTCGTATAGTCATACTATGCCCGTAGTCTTGCAATAGGTTTTAACTAGTATACTTGTAGTAGAGTTCAAAGTATGCCATTCACAATAAAGCTTTTTAAAAAACTTCAACCCGCGATACCTTTATTTAGCTATATAGACATCTCTTCTCAAATAAAATGGGATGTTACCGAAAATAGATATCTATGTTCAACATTTCTTAAATAATAGAAGTAGGCTTAAAGTAGAATACTATGGAATTAACAGAGCAAGATTAAATCAATTAATAGTCTTTAACTGAGACTGAAGAAGCCTTTTTTTTTTCTTTCAGAAAAGGGTAGAACTGTTCGAAAGAGAGGATAAGTTATCGAAAAGGATATTTTAATTTAATTTAAAAATAAAAACGTTGTTAACTCTTAAATACTTAAATATTGTTCATAACTAGTAATACTATTATGATAGTTGGAAGTCGTATTTAAGGCCTGAACTCTTATGATAAATAAACCTGCTTTCAAATATTCAATAGCAAACGATAGTAAAAAGAAAGCCGGAAGCGTTAGAGAAGAGGTTGTGAATTCGATTTTCACCTTAGTCAGCTAATGTATGATTTTATTTTCTGTTCTGTAGTGTTATCCTTATGGGATATTTCCTTATTGTTATATTGCATAATGGGACCATAGTAATATTTTCTTTCTATACTATTCTATTTATTTCTAGATCGCCCTTTACATCAAATAGGTTTTTTTATTAGTGTAAAAAGCTAAATATACTTCATATTGTTCTCATAATCATGCCCTACAGTGAAAAAACAGGTTACAATAAAATATATAAGTAACACAGATCATTTCAAAACATAAAATTAGCTACAAAATAAATATATGAGAACTTTCTTTATATCGACTTACAATGTTACTGGTAGATATGCTATTGGTATCTACAACTACTTATAATTATTCTAGTAAACAACTGAACTGGGAAATTACTGGGAAAAAAGTTAGAGATGAGAATTTCCGTAAGGTTTTTCCCAAGAGCAGTTAGTTGGAATTTCCGTATTTCTGTGTGAATATAAATGAATAACTGGTTATTGGTTTATGCTTTATATTATTATAAATGTATTGTTTTAGTCTGAATGTATTAAATTGAAATAACAGGTCTTGAGATTTAGGACGTCTGATTTTTTTGTTTATTGTGCGATTTTTTAAATGTTTCTATAGTTATCATATTTTAATCAACCAATACCCATTTATCCATTTATATTCACAAAGAAATAAGGAAATTCCAACTACCTGCTCCTGGAAAAACATTTTGGAAAAACCCATCTCTAACTTTTTTTTTTCAGAAATTCCCCAGTTCAGTTGTATACTAGAATAGTTATATGTTGTAGTAGATACCAATAGCTAGATACCTAACTTCATGTTTTGAAATAACCTGTGTAACTCATATATTTTATTGTAACCTCAATAACTTTATTAAACATATATATATTTCAGAACCACAGAGATAAATTTTGAAACATCGTATAGAAAAACTTTACTTTGAAAGTTTTAGGAAATTTCAAGTTCTTTTCCAGGAAGTCTTGTATAACTTGAACAAGTTGAGATATAACAAAAAAAAAAAGAGAGCAATGCCCCTTTTTAGACCTCAATCCCCTTGGAACTGACATAGGTTCTTTAATAGCATTTTTTTTTTTTTTTTTTTTTTTTTTTTTTTTAATTGTCGACTTTTTAATAGCAACAGGTTTCAGAAGCATTAAATAGATATTTTTCTTGAAATAAATTCGATACATTGAGTAAGGGAGAAAAAGAAGAAATGTTTCCTTTCCCTATGGAAGGAACTTATTTTGCTATATCCGATTGGATATTGGCTCCAGGGTTCTAGCATCATCCTCTTTTCTCCTTGCATATTGCCTAGCTTCCCCCGGAGCAGGATTTCTGTACCTCACAGTGTACATCTGATATCCCCCTACTGTTTCTTATATTAGAAAAAAAAGGGAAAAAATACGACTTTTATAGAATAATAAAACATAAGAACAATATTGAGTAGGATCTTGAGTGGGATGAGTCATAAAAGAATTCGGAATGTTTGATATTAACGATCATTTTTTTTTTTTTTTTTTTTTATGCCAACGTTTCGGACATATCATTGATCAACAAATAATTAAATACATAAATAAAAACAAGAAAAAGAAAAGTAATAGGGTTGGTAACAAATTTAAGATGATCTGAAGTAATGTAAATAAATTATACAATAATAAAGAAAATAATAAAAAATTGAACTATAGTAGGGTTAATAAACAATATCAATTATTATATGTAAAGAATTAACATTATTATATTTACATAGAGAATAAAAATAAAATGCACTAGTATAATTGAGATGGCCGCTAAAGTAAAAAATGATCAAAAGTGTAATTAAAGAACACACTTTTGATCATCTTATATCTTTTTTATTTTGTTGTGTTTTATTTATTTTTAACCTTTCTGTACATACAATAATTACAATTCTTTATTTGCAATAAATTATATTGTTTAATTAACCTACTATACATAAATTTATTTTATTTTATTTGTCACTGCATAATTTATTTTCATTTTTTTTTTTTACATCATTATACATTTTATAAATGTTTATTTACCCTATGAATTGTTCATTTTATTTTTTATTTATTTTGTTTATATTACTATATTGTATATCTGTATTCGACTATTCTTTATTTTACCCCTGATAATGGCCATTAATGGTGACAAAAAAAAAAAAAATAGTTTGTTAATAACATGGCCTAATTTGTTTATGACTGATCCCTCTCATCATTCTCCTAAATATATTAATTTTTCTCAGATGCTGGTAAACTTATTTTCACCAACTAAAATACTCAAGTTAAGCCCAATTCATACCTTTGTGAATATAAGAAATGTAAGCCTAAACGTGACGTTTATCATTCGAACAAATATAGCCCGTAAAAAGTAGGTCCTGGTGACGAATATTACACAACAAAAAATATTTTCCATTAAATTTTTGATTAGAGAAATGTCGGTAAATTTTCGATCCGACTAACACAATATACAATAACTGTACAATACTGGGTTATGGAGCTTACTATGAAAGGATTGGTATCTGGTTTGGGCTAAATCAGTAACATATGGAACATTAAGATGTTTATGGATAATTTATTGGTGACAAAGTAAGGAGCTTAATGATACGAGATGAATTGGATGGTTTAGTAGAGCCACAAAGCTCAACTCGGTAAGTCCAGATTGGTCAAATCACTGTCATGTAAATGAGTCTTATGTAATTAATTGGGAGCTTTGAACGTTTGTCTAATAAATGTTGAAGTAGTCTATAACGACGAGCTGTTTCTTGTCGTTTTAGTCTTGTATGTGGATTCCAAGTAAGACGTTTGTCCAAGTTAAGTCCTAGGTTGCGAATCTGTTCAACTGGGATTTGTGGAATATCATATAAATATACTGTAAGACAGGAGGTCGTAGGTTTACGACGAAGAAAATGTACTTTTGAAAATTCATTTTTGTTGAAAAAAACTTTAGATCAAAAAAGTATAGACCCTAGCTAAAAGACTTTTTTTTTTGTCAAAAATCGATGTTAACAAACACTTAAAGTTTAGATTTGCAGAGTTACACGTTACCATAAAATATGTAAATTAATAAAGTTTACGAGTGACGATAAATAATTAAAGGGGGGAAAATAAAAATAAGATTAATTTTTTTAATTCAAGTGTCAAAAAAGTGTTTTGTAGTACTACTATTTAGTTCTATTATGATCAGCTATCATAGTATACTATTTAGTTCAGTTTCAGTGATTTCAAAAAATAAATAATGGTTCAGGCTATTATGAAGGTTTACTCGTGTGCGTAATCTTTAAGTTTATCAGCCAATACCTGATTGAGATACTGGTTTAATTACCCTGAAAACAATTAGATTGAGATAATAAAACGTAGGTGAAATAGATGAGGAGTTTATTGAAGCAATTAATCCATCGCAAATGGGATCGGGCATTACTAAGTCAGATCTGTGGACAGCCATGGGGTAATTAGGAAGCACATACTGAATGCAATTAACACGGCTTCTAAATTTATTTAGCTTAATAATCCCGCACTGGGCATTAGTTGTAGGCTCTCTGAAATTCTGCTAATGCTTTGTTTTTCTCGAAAATTGGTAGAAGGGTTTTAATTTACATGAAATTATACCATACCTCGAAATTAATTCACTCGAATCCATTAACATACTGATTTAGCCTGTAATAAAAGAAATTTATAAAACATGAAGAACCCTTGTTTCTGTTAGTGGCTTTTCCCCTGCAAAAGGGTTCACTAGATCGAATATTATATCCTTTTCATTTCAGTCTGATACAATATTTCATTGAAGAGACCAGTAGATATATTCCACACCAATCCTAAAAAAAATTGAATGGAGAATAAGATAATAAGGGATGCAGTCAAAAAGAAACACTATGTTCAAGTAAAAATACTTTAATGCGTACCAACGTTTCGACCTCCCTTCCAGGTCTTCTTCAGGGCTATAATGAAGAAAAATAACAAACTGATAAACAGATGACAGATAGAATACAGAAAGACATGGATAGTAACGTATATATTAAAAAGGCTATAGAAAAGGATAGGTATATAAATCAGTAAGCAGCAAGGTTAAGTAAGGTTAAGGACAGGACAGAAATGATAAGGAAAAAAAAAACAAAATAAAAATAAATAAATAAAATAATAAAAAAAATTAAATTTAAGGGTAGTGAATAAAGCTATAATGAATGAAAAATAAATGAGTGCACAAGGAGATGTAACGTAAATAAAAAATAAAAAATAATATGGAAATATGGAAAAGAGCGAGGGAAATATAAAGTAAAAGGTGACATAAAAAAAAGGATAAAAAAATAATAAAGGCGAAGGAAAAAAAAGTGAATAGATAAAAGGAAGAGTAGAAATGGCACAGAACACTTACCCACCAAACCACACTGGTTTTGTTCATTATAGCCCTGAAGAAGACCTGTAAGGCCGGTCGAAACACGCATTGTATTTCTACTTCGACGTGGTGTTTCATTTTGACTGCATCCCTGATTATCTTCTTTTACATTCATCTTAATAGTCAACTATACTTTTATCATTAAATGTTTTGAATTTAACTTGAAAAATCCGAATAAGGTAAGTATCATTCAAAGTGCGTTGGAGTTGTGATTCTGAGAGCGAATATTAAGAAACGTCTTTGTTTTGATTTTCACCTTGGTCTAATAACCCTCCTTCGTGTGGACTGTATGAACAATAAAAAAAGAAAAATGAAGGTTAAAGGAGTCTATGAACTATTATGCACGTTTCGGTCATATCATTGATGGTCATAATTAGGGCGAAAACAAAGAATTGTCGAATAAAGAAATAAAAAAGTTATGTAAATAAATAAAAAGGAAAAGAAAAATAATAGGATTAATAAACGATTCTATTTATTTTATTTCTGTATTCGACAATTATTTGTTTTAGCCCTGATAGTGGCCACCAATGATATAGACGAAACGTCGGCAATATGTTTAAATTATCAAACATAGCCTAGATATATTCATCCAGTTAATCAAAAAATCTCTTCAATAAAAATCTTGATGCACCCTAGTTGCTGATTTAGCCCAAACCAGATACCTATCCTTTCATAGTGTACTCTATAACCACTCAAATTCACTATTATCTCAACTTGCTTCCCATTTTATTCCAGATAACTCTTCTGAAAAGAAGATGGCCCCCGGTACCTTTCAATATAGAATTTCTATTGAAGCACTACCAATGGGCAGAAACTTTGAAATCAATTAACATGTCATTATGAGCATTATCATCGAATAATGAAATTATTCTTCTATTTAAATGTTTTTATTCATACAATTTTAACAATAGGTACGTAAATTCACTGACAATATTGGCTGTGGCCTGAAAGGTACAAACGAACACAATACTTAACTTTTACTTCTTCTAACATAATAAATATTTTTAAAATTGGTTCTTACCTTATAGTGGTTTTTCCATTACAATCGAACAGGGTCCCGAACCAGGTGAAACCTGAAAAAAGTATATTTTTATCAATATTTAAATGAGATATATTGTACGATATGGGCTAACCAAAGGTTCCATAATTTTTAAAAATATCATTTTAATTGGAGGGGATATGCAACAGATCCAAACAGCTTCATTTTTATTTTATTTGTCTTAATGGATAGTTACAAATTTTAAGATAATATAATGATTATAAAAAGATTCAATACCCCCAATTCTCACACTTAATATTTTATTTTATTTATTTTATTTGTTTTAAAGAGTGGACAATTTAAAGAAGATAAAATTTGAATTTAATTTTGAAATAATTAATTTTATTATTCAAACATCACTTGAAAGGACAGTAGTATAGTTTAAATATTTCAAAGTTTTTGATAAACCGGTCTAATAGCAAATACTGATCACATCTTGCATATAATTATAAAGATGTTTCAATAAATAATTATTTAAATTTGTAGTAAAATAAAAATATATAATTATCTAATATGTAATGTAAAGGATCAAAATATATTTTAAAAGATTATATAGTGGTTTAAAATTAAGTATCCTATTAATAAAAGAGAAGGTTTATACGACTCTGTGGATAGAGAAACTCTTTTCTCCACATTGCGAGAATTTGGCCTGGATGAAAAAACCGTGAGGTTAATCCAAGCCACCATGAAGAACACGATAGTCAAAGTGAAGTTCAGAGGTAAGCTGTCCGACAGCTTTCCTATAAGAACGGGAGTCAGACAGGGTGATGGTCTCTCCTGCATTCTTTTCAACTGCGTCTTGGAGACAATCAGGGACTGGACATCAGACCATCAGGGAATGGACGGCAATGTTGCCACCGGGAGCTGGACTGAAGCTTGGATACAAGAAAGACAACCTTAATGTACCATGCCTAGCCTTTGCTGATGACCTCGCTTTACTGGCCAATGATATTAAAGAGGCTACACACATACTATAGAGCCTGTACAGCGTAGCTGTTAAGACAGGCTTGAGGATAAACATTCAGAAGACATAATACATGACCAACATCAAGGAATCTTCCTCTGAAATTCCCCTAGAAGACACCAACATACGGAAAGTACCTGCAGTGAAGTATCTAGGAGAATGGATCTCTGCGAACTAGACCTAGAACCGAGCCATAGACATCAGATGCACCAAATTTGAAAGGGCATATCACTCCTGTCGAGATATCTACTCATCTAAATGCCTCTAAAAAAATCTCAAAATAAGACATTAAAACACTGTAGTAAAACCAGCTGTTCTGTATGCCTCCGAGTGCCTTGTAATGGCCAGGAAGGGCCTATTCAGGAAGCATGAGATCAAGGAGAGGAAAATCCTGAGGAGAATACTAGGACCAGTCAATGAAGAGAATAGCACCTACAGGATACGGCACAATGATGAGCTGTATAAACACCAGGAGGATATCCTGACATGCATAAGGAAAAGGCGACTGGCATTTTATGGACACCTGACCCGCATGAATCCCAAAAGATTAACCAACAGGATATTTACTGTGCCAGGTAGAGGTAAGGCTTCCAAGAACAAGTGGATAACATCGGTGAAGTCCCACAGCATAAAACACAAGACCGGCTGCAGTTCCGACAAGCTATCCGACAGGGAGTTTTCCCACTACCCCTTACCAGTAAGAAGACCACTGGTATAAATAAAAAAATGAATTATTGCGGCGAATGACAGCTTTGAATTTATGGTAGAGCGGCGACTAGATGATTATTCAAGGAAAATTTAAAGTTATAATTATTTTTTATTTTTATTTTATGAACTAATAAATTTAAAGAAAATAGTATATTATGTTAAAAAAATTAAATAATTATTAAATGAGTGTATTATTTTTATATGTGTAAGCATTATGTTAGCTTTAAAGGTTGGGTGTGATAGTAAAATCATTTAAATTTTATAATGTATTGAATGTGTGCTTATGAATATTTTATCGGTGATGAATAATAAAATAATTTTGTCATTATTTTTTTTTTTCATACACTGCTTAAACAATTTTTTTTTATCCTATATATGAGTGCAATTAATTCAAAAACATTCCTCAGATATTTTATATACCAACATAACAATATATATTTTCTTTTTTTAGATACTCGATCGAATTATATTTAATTTTTTTTTGTAATTTGAACTATTGTATTTGATTACGCAGATATATAAATTTAAGTAATTATTAATCTATTTGACCGAGATCATCGTATCAGAGAAATTATATGAAACCCAGATTTTACCATTACTGAGAGGGTGCAGAGCTGAGACGTCTAATCCTGGAGAATTAAAGGATTTTCACTTTAAGAGGGGGAGATGAATGGGAAAAGGTGTATTGGAGGATCAGGATAGGAGGAAGATTAAATTACTATACAATTTAACAGTTATAAATAAATTTGTGACAACGACATTTAAAATATTCTGTTGGGCATTCTAGTAGTAAAGTAGATAAAATAGTATTATTTTGTGTTGCCTACTATTTTTCTACTTAAATTTAATGGAAAATTTCGCTAGAACTCTTGGTAGTATATGATTTGTGTTTTCTGACACTCCAAGTATATTTAATTAAATATTTAACAATTTAAAAATATTTTATGCTAACGTTACCGTAAAATGACCTAACTTTGCACCAGTAAGTTAAATTTGCACCAAGTTCACCAAAATGTTTATTCGAAGAAAAAATGTTTTGTAGTCTAAATGAGGAATATTTTATATATCTCACATCCCTACTTTAGGATATCAAATATAAAATACCCCTCATTTAGACAACAAACAATTTTTCTTCTACTGAAACTTTTTAGTGAACATGGTACAAAGTCACACAGTTTTACGGTACAAGACAAATGTACTGGTACGATTCTACAATTCAAGTTCTAAGTCCTATCATTGCATATAAGATCCCATCTTTCCATTCACTATACTCTATCTTTATAATCTATCTATCTCTTCTTCATTTCAGCGCTCCTTTCTTACTCGCTCCTCTGCTTCGCAGAACTCTCGCAGAATTCTCTCCCTCCTCACATTCGCAGTACCTAATCCTCGGAACATTCAAAACACTTCTATTTCACTTTCTCTCTCTCCAAACTAATTTTCTCTAGCCACAAAGGGTGCTTCATAGCGAATGTCATTGTGATATATCAAACATAAAAGACTAGCCCGTAGTTTTTATAATAATATTCCCATTTATATAAATAGTATTTACAATAAGCGCAGGATATATATACAGGAATATATATATATATATAAAACCTATTAAAAATTTTTCAGTTGTTATTACAAACCGCGTATTCTTCTGCTTTATTTATTTATTTTTTAATTAACTTTGTAACAGACTGTTTTAGGATTTTATTTAGCTCTCGTTTAATTATTTATATGTGTTTACTGTTTATAATATAATAAACAATAAAGGAAGGGATTTATATATAGCGTTAGAATGAAGGAGAGAAAAAAAAAGTTAGGATGATGAGGAAAAGGAGGGGGAAAAACAGTAGCGTAAGAAAAAACAAAACCCGTACCGCTAAAATCCATTAAGGTTATATTTTCTGAACCTAAGAGTACCTGACAAGGAGTATTCTTTCGACACCAAAGAATAAACAAGGTAATACGATCAGTATCAACCTCCAGGTTTTGCCCTAAATTAATCATTCCTATAAAGTGTAATACTTTATTAGGTGAATCATTGACAAACAAGGAGAGCCGGAAAAATAGATTTTTATCTCTAGAAATGAATTATTAGAGGCAATTAGTTGCTGTCTCATGGCTCTAGTAAGTTCCAAATTTTGAAATAAGACGGATGTGGAAACATTGGAAAATATTCTCAACAGACCTGAAACTATGAGGCTAAAATGGTTTAGACAAGCAATCAGGTCGAGGGAAGGACGATCGAATCAAATGATTTTCGAAAGGAAACTAAAGAAAGGTTACCTGAGGAGACATTGAGTTGAGGGAGTCATGGAGCAAATGATAAATAAGGGGATGCGTGAGGGAGACTGGCTGGACAGAAAATATGGAACAAACTTATATTTGGTAACTACATATGACATAAGTTTTAATAAGTCTTCAATAATAATAAGTAATTAGTATCAACTTCCAGGTTCACTATTAAGGGTACTAATTTCAAAGAGGTTGATATGTCATTTGAGAGAGTCTCAAGATGCATCATAATAAAATATTATAAACATATAATAATATTAATTTATTGTGTATAAGTATTCTGAAATTATATATATCGCAAGTCTAAAAATTTATAAATTTCGAGCCAATCCCACTATCCTATTTAGGAAGTAAAACCCCTTCGATTAAGGAAGGTTTATTACTTGTAGATCAACGCAGTATCGCATGGAGCACAAAATTTACTTCAATTTAAGTTAGTAACTGATTACTTTAAAATGATTTTGAATCTTAAAAGTGCTTTCCCCAAAAGATAAGAAAGTTATGGCATTGTTCTTTCCGACGTGCGAAAGAAAACCGACTTCAAGTTTGAACCTGCATTTACAAATTTCAACTAAAAAAAGAGCATCAAAGGACAATCTACGAAATTATCGATACTTATAAACCTATTTACAATTTATGATCAGTTATGTTTGGGGTCGGTACACAGCACACAGCAGTGTGGTGAATGAAATAGATGTAATAGTGGAACGATCTTTACAAATACCATTTTTTTTTTAAATTCTGACTGCTTTGGTTGGCACCGAAAGATTTAGATTTAGTCACCATAGAGAAAAGTGTTTATAGCGGAAGGCTATACAACAGTGATTTCTTATCAATCGTTTTTTCTAAAAAAGCGCTGAGTTGATTTCAATAATATTTTTATGAGAGGACCACCTCTGCAGTATGACTTACCGATCATATAAACTAACAAAAAAAACATATAAAAGAAAAAAAATACAGATGAATTGAGAACCACCTCTTTTTTTAAGTCGGTTGATTAATATCTGATTTTATTAAAACTAACTAAATTCGGGCAAAATATTTATAACAACATATTTCGCTCAGCTTATCTTATCACAATAGAACTGAGCATTCTGGATATTTTAAATTATTTAAATAACCAAATGAATAAATTACTATAAACCGGTGAATATTTGGAAGATAGGAGTGGGAAGAGGCTGGGGCCCTGACAAGAGGAGTAGATCCCCAGGGTTTGGCGAGAACTAATGGTCCGACACGGGGCAACTGAAATCCCACACTTGCCGTTGAAAAAGTATTGCAATCTAAGTTTGGCTGGCTGAGGCCTATCTCTCCTCAGATCTCCTTTCATGCAACTTCCCTCTCTCTAACTAACCTCCACTGTCATTTGTTTCTCCTGTCATTCCTCAACGTAGCTTTCAATAATAGATTCCGTCAATTATTGAAACTTCAGAAAGTTTTTTTTTTTTGCTTAAAGGAAAATATTTATGCTAATATTTACAACTGCTTAAAATACATTATGGGAATAAACTTTCAATTCTTCACTTATCCAATCTTTTTATAACCTAAATTCTTTTAAAATTCCCACATTTCCCTTACATTAATGATCCATATTAGAGACTTGTCAATTCTCGATTCCAACAATTCTTGAGAATCGGTATCGAGAATTTATTACCCAAAGTCGACTGCCAAAGCTGAATCACTAAATAAATTGATGAGGCCAGACACTAGCACACCATTTTATTATTATTTATTTTTATTCTTAAAGATTTTTTTAATCACAAAATAAATAAGAATTTTAAATGCTCATACTGGTTTTCGAATCCTAACCTAAAGTATTAACTATTAAATTAAATATACAAAATATATCACTGCATCATCCTTTCTACAGTTGGAAAAAGCTTTTAGTAAAATTTGTGATTTCTTAAGTAATAAATGAAATCGAGAACTTTTGTAATATTTATCTTATTGTTTTTTTTATATAGCTTTGAAAAAAATCTACAACATAATTTTTCACTATCATCATCAGAACACCTTAATAATAAATCTGAAACTATCTTGAAAAATTAAATAATAATAATTTTGCTATGAATATTAATGCAATTAATTAATTTCATGGCTTACTTTTAAACATAATATAGAAACATCAATTTTAATTTCCGTGTCTATAACATTTAAAATATTATTCTAATTATTAAAAATATATTTCAATTGTTATAAAAAGAATGAAATAACCTTCAGAGTTATTAAATACGTAATCAGCAAAGAGTAATATTCTTAAGAAGGAAGAGAATTCTGCACGCAACAATGTTGATAGGTGATGTCCTAAGCTGTAGATCAAAATTTATGTCAAAGATATGGGGAGGGAGTGGAACAGAGTTTTGGCAGGAGTTTTAAAACAACAATCGAACCTAAATTTAAGTTTACCTGTGCTTATTGTTGACTTTATTTGTTTAAAACCCTCAATAAAATTGGTTAATTATACATGTTATTTATTTAATTACAGTTAGTTGCCGTGTACAACTAAACACATGCTAGAAACACTTTGAACTATACAATAAAAAATACGAGAGTAACTGTTCTTTAAACTATAGAATCCTCTTTGATACAGAAAGCTATGATAGTTGATTAACAGATGCAGTTTCCTGTAAAGACGGTACATGAATGAATGAATGAATGAATATTTTTATTGCTTTATAAATACAATTTTAGAATAAAGAGTTGTGAGCTGTTATACAATTTAAAATTATTTAAACAAAAATAAAATAGAATAAGAAAATCATTTACAAACTAAACGAGAAATATTTACCTAAAATTTGATCTAACTATATACATGATAAATTAATACAAAAATAAAAAATAAATGGCAAACTAGTAATAAGTTAAAGTAAAATATTTCTTAATTTTAGGCAATATTTCATTTAAAAAAATAAATTATTTAAATGCCTCTCATCTATTATCTGCCAAGAACATAACTGAAAGTCATCATTTTCTGTGGAATGAATTCTTCTAAGAAACCTTTTCCTGTATATTTTAAAAACGGAAATGGTGAAGAGAATCTGGTCCCGAGTTAAACATCGGGCAGGAATTTTCTGTATTAAACTTGTAACTTCTTATATTGAAATATATTCTGGAGATCTTGGAACAAGCTAAAAGTAGTTGTGCAATCATTCTTAGTTTCTGAATATTTGAATTCACGACCAAATACAAGAGTGCTAAGGTGTCTGTAATGAGTGTTGTAATGGGAGTTGACTGAATGTTCAATGTCCATAGACAAATAAAGATTTTCGAATGCTATGTTTATGCTAGTGCTATTTGCTTCAACAGCATTTGCATCCTGCTTATTCCATGCACCGATTCTTTCCAATTGCAGTATTAGCTGTTCTGCCTAATTAAAGGGCACGGAAGAATTACTTAATTCGACCAGCCTGCTGTAACAGAGTGTGATTTTTGTATTCCAAGAATCAGATGTACATATAATAAAAAAATAAATAAAGACGGTACATATAATATGAAAATTTCTTTTTTAAACATTTGTTTCATTTATAAATACTGTGAAAGTATTTATTTTTATTTAATCGAAGGGAAGGGAGGGGCTCAGTGAGTAAGGGGCTCAAATGGTTCCGAATTCAAATCCGGCTGTAGGAAGAAAATTTACTTTCTATTATTCCATCACTGTATGGACTTCGTGGTTAGGAAACACTACTAAATCCAGCCGAAAAAAGTAGGTACAATTAAGTAGGAGGAAAATCATTGATGCCCACATCACCTGCTTGTTTTACGCTTGGTCTCCACACAATATTTCATTGCTAGGTAATAAACCCTGACTTTCTTCCTAAGTTGTAGTACTACAGAGTTTTTATTATTTATTTTTTTTTTTTTAACATGCTACATGGTGACCTAATTGGTCAAAAGCGATACGTTATTTGGGAACGCTGCACAGTGGGGTATTTGCCTTCAAATGCTGGCCAAAAGTCCATTTTGTAAAAGTTATCTCAGACGAAAAGTAATTACTGTCAGATATAGTTGAATAGTCTGTCAACAATGTATAAGGCTAATTTCTTTGCCTGGATCATCTGTGAATCAGGTGTAATACAACAAAGTCACCACTCTTTTTTTTGCACTCACATGGTAACTGTCAGTCGGATATTTATCTTTGTAAAAAGGTTATTTTTCTCGAGTTGGGAATTTTCAAGACAATTTTTGATTATGGATCACTCTGAAGCAGGTAAGTGAGAGAATATTTATCATTTTTTAGCAATAATTAGACCATTTGTAAATTAGATAGACCACAAAAGAAAATATAAAATATTCTGGCGTTTTTAGTGTCGAATTTCAAGTTATTCGAATGTTTTTGTTATACTTCCAAGCATTTCCAACCACTTATTTTTATATCAATATAAAGAGGAATGATTCAACTTTAAGAATATATAATCAGTAATCGCGGATTCGCGCGGATGTGCGTGTACATGGCTGTTAATGTCTGTTTTTTTTTTTTGTTAAATGTGATTGTTTTTGTGATAATTTTTAATGTCATTTTGTTTTTCCTTTTAGGACCTTCAGGAGTCAAAATAATGACTAGAAAATGTGTATTTGACATCATGCGTCAAAAAAAAGACCTCAATTATAAAGAACAATTAGATTATGCCCTTAATATTTTGTTAAAATATGATGATTGGTCACAAAAGCAAATTAATGAAATCAAACACAATTTTTTTCCCATTTTCAGTCACATTTTAAACAAAAATGGTTGGCAGCACACAAAAAATATGCTATTTTTATCAAAAATAATGAAGTATGGCTTCAGGGTAAATTTTTGTTGCCAATGGCAAAAATGCGACCAGGGCGACCATTAAAGAGGTTTGAAGAATCCAGTGAGCGCAGTCGTAGGCGTAAGACAGCAAAAAGTTACGTACTACTATGGACTCAATGGAATTGATGTATGCTACACAAATGCAATTACGAGCTGAAGGTAATCCTCAAGCTAGTGATTTATTAAAGAATATAACTAGCTCTCCATCACGCGCAAAGAAATACATGGGTACCTGTTCAAAACGAATGAATACAGATCAAACCCCACCACTGTCACCTTTGCAAGCACTAGCTATGTTTGTCGAAGCTGGACTCACTAGAAAACAATATAATATAATAAGAAACACAAATCTTAAATTCTTCCCCTGCTACTCAATTTTACAAAGGGCCAAGAAGACATGTTACCCTCATAAAGATTCATTTCTTGTGACAGCTACCTCTGCGGAAATAAATTTACAAGCATTGTTGAATCATACTGTCACTCGCCTACTAACACATTTAGAAGTTGTTTTAGAAACCTTAAACGAAGAGGATTCCAATTCGTTAATGATGACTTATAAATGGGGATGTGATGGATCCCAGCAATCACAATATAAACAGAACTTTGCAAATGATTGTGAATCTGATGCAAACATATTTCAATCTTCTCTTGTACCGCTACAATTAACTTGTGGCTTATTTGAAAAAACGAGTTGTTTGGCAGAATCCAACACCATCCTCGCCGCGGTATTGCCGTCCAATTAGAATTAGGTTTGTCAAGGAGAATGCAGATATTACGAATGAAGAAATACAATATGTTCAAAATTCAGCAAACCAATTAGAAGTATCGACAATTGTATTGGCACAAAGATTGTATTCTGTTAAGCATAGGTTGTTATTGACAATGGTTGACGCTAAAGTGTGTAATGCCGCAACTCAAACTACTTCTACAATGAAGTGTTATATATGTGGTGCAACATCAAAAACATTTAATGAGTTGTCACAGATTACATCAGTTAATGAAGAATCATTACGATTTGGTTTATCTATTTTGCATTCAAGGATTCGACTATTTGAAGGATTATTACATTTGGCCTACAAATCACCAGTGAAGAAGTGGCAAGTAAGGGAAGAAAAGGACAAATTAATTGTAAACGAAAAGAAGGCAGAGATTCAAAAACAGATGAAAGACAAAATGGGACTTATTGTAGATATTCCTAAGCCTGGTTTTGGCAACACAAATGACGGGAACACAAGTCGTAGATTTTTTGCAAATCCAATGTTAGCAGCCGAAATAACTGGCCTGGATTATAATTTCATATATCGCATCAAAGTGATATTGGAAACTATTTCCAGTGGTCATCGTATCCATATTGAAAAATTTGCAGAATATACAGTAAATACAGCTAAATTATATGTTCAGTTGTATGGTTGGCATCCTATGACACCAACTTTGCACAAGATTTTAGTACACGGGCCAATTATTGTGCAACATGCTCTCCTGCCTATAGGGCAATTGTCTGAAGAAGCAGCCGAAGCCAGAAATAAGAACTTTCGTGAATACCGGCAGAGTTATTCAAGAAAATGTTCGAGAGAAGCTTGCAATTTAGATGTCCTAAATAGACTTCTACTTACTTCAGATCCTCTCATAACTGGATTGAGGCCGCTACCTAGGAAAAAAACCAAATCCTTCCTTAAGGAAACTATAGACATGCTTCTACCACCTGAGCAGAAATATAACTATCCTGACATTCAGGAGCGAAGTTTTTCTTCAAATAATGAAGATGGGTCATCTGATGAAGAAGGCATTGACACAAAGCATTGAGATCAATTTCTGAATGATTTCAAGGAAGTGGTGTTGGTGTGTGTTTGTGTGTGTGTGTGTGTGTGTGTGTGTGTGTGTGTGTGTGTGTGTGTGTGTGTGTGTGTGTGTGTGTGTGATCAATAAAGACTGATAGTTGATTAATAAAAATATACTTGTATACCTAACTTTAATATTTTTTTTTTATTTTATTTATAACAGTAAAAACACTATTATTTTCTTAAAATCTACTTCTATATTCATGTATTAACTATTTTTTAGCATATCGGATCAAATAAAATGGATTAAACATCAGAAATATTTTTGGCCAAGAAAACCAGTCAAATACCCCACTGTGCGCTGGAGCGTTACGCGTAGTTTGATAGTTTGATATTAGGAGAGTAGGAGCAGTAAGAGCAGTTACAGCTCACGTTATATTAAATGACATTGCTCAATAACGAGAGAGCTCCTTTTGTCTCTGTTGCTCCTAGTACGAAATAAAAAATTTTAACCTGGATTTGACCGGCCTTGCTCGATCCCTCTCACCTGTTGTATATAAAAATTGCTCTCCTTTGGAAATAAAGCATATAATCATATTTAAGGTAAACGGAAAACAATAAAGAACGCAAGGGTAAAGACGGTCAGCAGGATTAAGCAATTTAATTTGAAAATTTCTCTCCTTACAGAAAACTGAATCACATGTAAGCGAAAAAAAAATAGAAAACATGCCGTCGGTGAAATTCCAATTCCGCTATGTGCACTTCATCACCTTCTATGACATTAAATACAAAATATGATTTGATGCACATGTGTAATTTAATTTTGGTGCTAAAATCACAAAATTGTTTCGTCAAAACCTAATCGAAAATGAATTTGGGTTTTTACATTAAACGCAGAATTTTAATTTTCAAATGAAATCTGCAAAAACAATCTAAACAGAAAAAATGCACAAAATGGAATTGGCAATCTCACCGACGATATGACTATTATTCACAGTCAAGGGGGCATCCCTTAAAACATGTTCCATTTTATTCTTTCTTTAGCCAAAGGCTCAAGGGGGAGGATTTTTTTTTTTTTTAGAAGTGAGAATACATAAGACAAATAATAAAACAGAAGTTCTCTATTGTTACAAAACATGGCCGCCTATTTTATAGGAAGAAAAACGTCTTACATTTTCCAGAAATAAAGTCCTACGTAGAATATTAGAACCACAGCAAATATAAAAATAAGGTATAATTTGAAAGTCTCCACAATGCAAAACTGCTGGAGCCAGTAAATATAGTTCAATTAATAACAGCATGAGTGTTCAGTTAAATGGACATGAAAAGTCGTTGGTCCTAAACCAAGGCAATCAGTCGGGTAAATTTCCGAGGGGTAGACCAAGACGTAGATGTGTGGATTGCGTTAGTGCTGATCTTGGGGATTTGGTTTATGATGAAGTGGAATGTAGGTAGGTGTGTGGTTAGATGTTCGTGATATCGACAGCAAATCTTCGGGATCACTAATTATTATATTTATTTATATATTGTTTTAAAAATATTTATTGAAATTTACTAATGTATATACAATATAAAATATAATACATCAAGTAAATGTGATGACATAGATAAAAAAGACTCGTCACTTTTTTTTAAAGCAACTACCCATTGGTACCACTTAAAAAGGTTCTATATAATGAAGTACTATATTAGAAGGTCTCGAGGCCATCTTCTTTTCAGGCGCCTCGGAGTGTTATCTGGAATGGAATGAGAAGCAAGTTGTGTTACTAATGGATTTGAATGGTTGTGGAGTTTACTATGAAAGGATTGATATCTGGTTTGAGCTAAGTCAGAAACTAGGTATATTAAGATCTTTGTGGATAAGTTTGTTTGTGACGAAGTAAGGAGCATTTAGGATTTTTCTAAAGAATTTGGATTGGATACGAGATGAATTGAATGGTTTAGTGAAAACCATTGTCCAAATTGGTCTAATTATTGTTATGTAAATGAGTCTTTTGTGATTAATTGGAAGGTTGTAACTTTATTTACATATTTAAAATTAAAAATTGTAATCCTTGTAATCAGTTGATTTCCTCTTAATTATGTCTATGTATAGTTTTTTGATTTTGTATTAAAATATTATTAACCTATTTTAAAATTGAAATTAATTCAATTAATCAGCATTGAATGTTATAAATATGTAATATGATTACAAAATTCTTTAAGCTCTATTTTTTAAGTCAATTAACTACAACTCAGAGGTGAAATATTGCCCTCAGTAAGCACTTAAACATTTATATTTTGTGCAGTTGAAGATTATTGGTTTACGAGGAAGATACTAGTAAATTCTACATGAAACTATAACAAAAGATGTGTGCAAATTGAGAGGCACGATAGTTGCTATGCTGAATGTCATTGAAGAACTAAATAATGCATTCTTGTCACTGAATACAGAACCTGTTGAATCGTAATTGTTTCCTAATGATTGTTTATTGTTGCATTGACAGTGGCAATTCAATTACGCTGATTGATAAGCAGGCTTAATTAATTTCTGGCATGGCATCAATCAAATAAACAAATCCAAAATCTGGATTTTAAATAAAATTTCATAAAACAAATTTTTTAAAAATCCTAAATTATTACATATTAGTCCAGTCAATGAGTGCTGAAATGAGGGGTGTAGAGTGCATGAAATATGCGATAATTTTTGACTTCACAACTTTGTTAGGAGTAGTTAGAAGGTAAACATATTAAATGTCGCCGCCTATGGGGGGTGAGCTATAGCTGGGGGGAGGGGAGAAGGTCCCAATTTTGTTTTTCGGTTATATCTCGAAAACGGTGGACTCAAGAAAAATATGTAGCAGATCAAAATTAAAGCTCTTTAAATATCCTATAAAATAAACTATATACGCATTCGTAGAAATTCCAACGGTTTTCGAGATATACCTTATTAAAAATCGACTTTAGAAATAAAAAAAAAATGTTTACCTCTTTTTTTGTTTAACATTTAAAGCAAATACCAAAAACGTATATATGAAATTGAAGTAAATTTAATGCTCTACAATTTTAATTCTGACATTTCTGAGAAACGATTTTGGAACGTAATAGAAGCAAAAGTTCGACAAAAAGTGAAGTGTCATTGTTTTTTCCCGAATATCACCTATTTTATAGTAACTTAATTAATTTTATAGTAAATTTAATTAGATTTTATGTTTATTTAGAGTCAACAGTTTTTGAGATATTATGGAAAACCAAAAAAATGGAACTTCTCCCCTCCTCCCCCACCGTTAGCTCACCCCCCAGCGGTGGGGACTTATAATATGTTTACCTTCTAACTATTCCAAACGAAGCTATGAAGTCAAAAAGTATCGCATATTCCATACACTTAACAATATATTTATTGACTGGACTGTATAAGTTTATATTATTATATTATATTACATATATCCTAAATTATTACATTAAACTCTTGCGTTTTTTCTCACGCCATTTCCGATAAAATTTATTAAAGTGCTTCTAAGGGGTAGTTCTATACAAGTTACTTGCATGTCATAGTAATGTTTTGTACCGCACATTAATTTGTTTACTGTTATAAATATTAATAAATTGAACAATATAAAAAAGAGAAACAAATGGTAAACACAATAATAAGAAGAAACACAATCATAGTAGTTATCATTTTTCTCCTATTCATTGTAACAGAAGCTAAAGATAAAAATTCAACACCAATATTCAAGGCAGAACGTACCGACATGAAAGCCGATTTACTCCGGGCTTAAACTACTGCCTACAATGGACTGAGTGCACAATCAAGGCACTATTCTTCGAAATCCCCTCGGCAAGAAAAAGAAATGCAATATTCTTGGAAAAGATATAATGGCTTCTTTATTTGGACAATGGCTTTAACAAAAAATCTTCACAATCCACTACCATCAATTTAGTATTAAAATTTTACTTTCCTACGTGTGTAGGGTTGCCATCTGTCCGGCTTTTTACGGCCGTGTCCGGCCAAATATTTGTGTGTCCGGCCTGTACGGCATTTGTTAGGCTTTTTCTTCTTCTCGTTGAAAGTAGCAATCTTATGGAGTGGCGGAAATGCGACTGTGGAAACTAAGATCTTGGAAACTCCCTCTCCTATTACCTTGTTGACTAATTTAGTAAACTTTTTGACCAACGGCAGAATTCAATTAAAGTTTTACAAAAACATAAGGATATTTTAGATTTTAAAAAAACTTTCGGCACATAAAAAGTGGACTGCTGATTTTAGATCATTTCATAATGAAGAATTTAATTCCGAACTACTAAAATTGGCAGAATACTATTTTGCGATTCCAGGCCATAACACCAACGTTGAAAGAGTTTTCTCTTTGATTAATGCCCAGTGGACAAAAAAATGCAATAAATTGTAAACAGAAACAATTGAACAGATGATGTTCACATTATGCAATTTAAAATTAACATGTGCAGAATTTTATGATATAATTTCTAAGGAAAACGACGTTTTGCATAAAGCAGGTGAAAAAGCAAAACACAACTAAGAATTTATGGATTTTTATTACTTTTAGAAACATTTGAGATTTCTTTATAATTGGCTTTTATATTTTAATCTTTTTTTTTTCTCCTTAGAATAGTGCATATATTTTTGTATTTGTAAAATCAAAACTTTTAGTTTACTGCTTGAGTGGAGCTGTGATTTATTTATTTTCGTTTTTGTTTTATATAAGTGAAGTCTATAGAAGACTGAAAATGTTTCAGGTAGTTATTAATTTTAATGTCATACATATAGATCAAAAGATTAAGGATAGGACTAGAAATAAGCGGTTAATGTTATAACTAAAAACTTAAAACTGTAATATAAATTATGTAATATAGTTTTGATTAATCAAAAATTATCTTGACAGACTTTTTTATTATTGGAGTTAGTTCCAACTTTAAAAACGTACATCCGGGTTTATAAAAGGTATGTTTGTTTGTCTTTTAAAGATAATGTCCGGCTTTTGTGGCAAATGTCCGGCTTAATACAGCGCCAAGTCCGGCTTTTGTATTTTGAGAGATGGCAACCCTATACGTGTATAATAGTATAATGTATATATCCTATAGGATATATCTAGTAGGTATATCCTAATGTTAGGTTGATAAAATATTCCAAATCCTATATATCTATGTTTAGTTTCACCCATGAATATTAACGTGAACTGTTCCTTGATAGATGATTATTTTTAATTAAAGCTGTTATTTTGATTTTTTTTTCTTCTCTTCATGTTTACAGAGTTTATTTAAGCCATAATTCTGACCTCTCATAAACGATTTTATCAATATAAAACAGCATGTAAATTATTCTAATATGTTATGAAACCATCCTCCGACTCTTAGAAACATTATCCTCTTCTATCTATTTAATAAAATGGCATTTGATTTCGTTTAATAGCAGTTTCAAAATTCTATCGAATCATTTTGAAAATATTATTTTCCTAAACCTATTCAGAAAAATGACACTTTACTTTCTTTCTTTAGCTTCTGAGACTATTGAAATCGTCTCATAAATTTCAAACAAAATAAACCTATCTTTATTTAGGTTCTAATTATTTATAACTATCCTCAAACATTTATCCAGTTACAGTTACTTATTACATTTTTTTTTAAACTACGTTACATTTAAACACAAATTATCTAAATACCAATAATAAACGGTATTGACGTCCAAAACTGAGTTAAAGCCACCCCATTTCAAAATACCTGTGAGATATGTGAGAACGTCTAGAAATCCCAAAAATAAATCTAATAAAACAGTTCATTAATCTTTTACATCTCATTTCAAGCATAAGAGGAGAGAAGATACTATTAGTTGTCGAGTACTTAGTGGTAGTGAATCGCGGTAATGGAAAAGTTAAGAATAAAAATAGATTTCCTCGTGATTTGGGAAATGTGATTATCTCAAGAAAGATGGTGATCAAAAGTTACTCCCATATTTTTAATGGAATTTTCGAAATGAATTGGTCGGTTTTCTTATGTAAAGCAGCAGACAATAGGAAATTGCTTTTAGGTGAGGTTTTGACCCAATGAGGATTTCCATAGTTTTCTCTGGATTCCGACTCACCCATTTCTCTACTGCCCATAGGATAATGCTATCGGTGTCTTTCTGAAGCTTAAGAGTCGCCTCTAGCATGTCTGAAGGACGAAAGGATGAAAGGATGAATATATCTGCAAGTCTTCGGCATAAAAATTATATTGGGAGTAGTGGATGAAATTCGGCAAATTTCTCTTACGATATTTTAGATATTTTTTGGAGGCTTTATTAAATACAAAATTTGTTTTTTAATTTACGTTTTTCACAAGAAATTAATACTTTTTTTTCACAATGTCTATGTTTTTTCTTAAGCAATTCCCCCTTTCAGATATCTACTTGATCCCAAATAGATGCCACTCGACTGGCTATCTATAAATTACTGAACATAGAATCCATGATTTTTAAACTTTTCCGCATAGGAAGTATGCGGCTTTGCATTCTGAAGAACTTTTTAAAAACATATCTCGATTTGAAAATATTTGAAACCAATTGGAGAATCTCTTCAAGAAAACCTTCTTATGTTTCTTTGATTTCAAGAGCTGCTTCGGGGGCTAATTAAGATTTTCTCCAATTATATTATAAATTATTCAACAATATTATAAATTTAATAATAATCCTAAAAAAAAGTATCATTTGGCATGGTTATTAACAGCCTCGAGGGAGATTTAATATTACGAATACATAAATATCTTGAACTGAAAACTTATGGCTTGAAAAGAGACGTAGTTCTCAAATTAAAAAATATAATCGACATAAACTTTATATCAAAATTAATTAAATAAACTTTATTTTAATATTTATATATATATACGAGCAATCACTGTATATCAATTACGGAACAGTTACATAAATAGTGAATGCAGGCGATGGTAATAGACTGAACTATTGGGAAGTCAACAAATCATTCATGACAAAACACCGCAGCATTTCAGCCGATCTGTACTCCATTGTATTCCCACTGAGCAAAGCGTGCTAGATGTCGCGTGTCGTTATATATATTCTCGGATTAATTTCTCCATATCAGCAGTATCTATGTATTAATATGGCAAAGTTTTTATGTTAAATATATCATTGGTAAAATTTAGTTTCATTTCATATAGTATAGAACCATATGTTTGCTAAAAACGTGATGTTATAAGTACCGTAAGATTTTGTGTTATAACTTATAACACAAAATGTTACGGTTACTTACAAAAACTAAATAAATCAGACATATTGAACAGCACTTATCAGATTATTGATTTTATCAGGTCTTATAAATCATATTTTTAATTTAGGTAACTAACTATTAATATCTATATTTTTAAAGGATGAAATCAATAGAAGAAAAAAAGATCTAGAAAATTAACACTGCAAAAGTCAGTAACGAAAACATAAAAACATTTTGTATTTATTTATAAATTTGTGTATATTTATCAAAGATACTTACTTTTAAATTACTCTAAAACGTTAAATCCAGCTTTTTATTGTATCACATTATTCTCCTCTAGTTCCCATCTCGATAACCAGAACTAAAACCTTTGTATTCACGGATCGTAAACAGGCGATTGACATTCACGACGCTAGTTTTAAGACCATAAGTACAAAGCTTGATTAGTATAAATAAATAAAACAAATATTTCGTTTTACCGTAAATAATCCTTATACAGCTACCTAGAAATATGTAATTATTGTATGCTGAGAAGTGGTGCTCTTCTCAATGTTTTTTTTGTTTTGCTTTTTAGGAAAAATAAATTAAGTAGTTGCAATGATCAGTAATAAAAGAATGAAATGACGCAAAAGTGACTCTTAAAACCTTCACAAAAAATCTTTTCTATTGCTGTGTATATGAACAGAACTCTTGGAAAAGAATGACTTATGTCGAGCACTAATTCAACCATAAGATAGTGAGTAACAGTCAAGTTTGGAAAATTATGCTGGGTTAAATAAGATTGGGAATAGTCTAAAAAGTTTTAACAATTTGTCGGGGTGGATATGTGGCATTAAGAAAGTGGGATGTTTTTTCTTGGAAGAACGTGTCGCTTCTTATGCAAAAACGCTACTTGGATTAAGGAACCTGAAGGCAGTTCTATACAACAGGAGATGCAACACGTGGTCCAGTCTGGATTAGACTAAGAATCATTTAATCATTTAAGAGATAATTTGAATAATTATTTGTATTAAGGTGATTAATATTATTGTCATAAGAGATGGTTAGATGTATTTATTTATGTTTTAGCTTGAAGGGTTATTGAGGGCCAGTGAGATACAGGTTGAGAGATTATTAGATTAGTGCGGGTATGAAGTCATGGAAAGATAGACACTGGCTTGGTCTAATTTAGCGAAATATTGGACGTTTAGATCATAGATAAGCCTATTTGTGACATAACAAGGAGCATTGATGATTTTACGAGGGAATTCGGATAGTAGTAATTATTCAAGGGAAGAATTGAAAGAATCTGTGGAACCTCAAAGCTCAACACAGTTGTCCAAATAGGCCTCATTACAGTCATGGAAAGAGTTGTTTGTAATTAATTAAATGCTTAGAACGTCTGTATAGTAAATACTGAACGTCAATAACGACAGGCAGTTTTTAGTGGTTTAGTTTTAAATAGAGATTTCAAGTAGGACGTTTGTCCAAATGTGACAAGAAGATCTGTTCAACTGGCATTAGCTTAATATAATTGAAGGGTGTTAGGCTAGAAGGGGGAATGTCCAAAACAATTGAAAATAAAATTCCATCGCCTCCTGTTAGCTTGTCTCTTGTATTATCACTTCAGGTTGTTTTACGGAGGCTAGAGAGAGGATTTTTCATGTTTTGAAGTTTAAGAACCCGTTCCCAATTAGAAAGATTATAGACTTTTTAATTTTCGTTTGCTGTTTATAAGGAACTATGGTTAATGGACATTATTCCTTCTAGCCTAAAATCCTACAATTAAATGATACAGTAAGACAAGAAGTCATAGGTTTTTTAAAACTATTTATTGATATTTAGAACTGAATATAATATACATCAAGTAAATGTTTAGCAAAATGATTATAATGATATGTAAATCACTTATGAAGGACTACTCACTAGTAGCACTTCAATAAAAGTTCTAAACTAGAAGGTCACTTGGCCATCTGCTTTTCATACGCCTCGGTGGGATATCAGGAATCGAGTGTGAAGCAACATATGGATTCGAGTGCGAGTGCAGTTCACTATGGAAGGATTGGTATCTGGTTTGGGCTTAATCAGCAACATATGGAACATTAAGGTCTTTATGGATGAATTTATTTCTGACAAAGTAAGAAACGTTAAGGATTTTTCGAAGGATTTTGGATTGCAAGGATTGGATGGGAGATTAACTGGATGGTTTAGTGGAGCCCCGAAGCTCCGTATGTCCAAATAGGTCTTATAACTCGTGTAAAAGAGTACTTTGTAATTTATTGGAAGCTTTTAACGATTGTTTAGTAAACGTTGAAGTAGACTATAACAGGGGTCGTTTATTGTTTTAGTCTTGTATGTGGATTCCAAGTGAAATGTGTGTCCAAATGGAGTTCCACATAGCGGATCGTCATAGGTTTATGACGAAGTTATCTTTTCAGTGTTAAGGGAATACTATAACGTATAAATTAATAAATCTAATATTCTTTCTCCGTCATTTATTATTATGCTTCCTATTTCATTAGTGTTTGAACGATTATCGTTGATGTTTATTAATTGGTCCCAGAAATGAATACATATTGTAGTAACCTTAGAAATATCGGCTCAAATGGGGTAGAGTCATTATGGGGCGTAAGGGAGGTGTTAATGCCCTAGAGGCATGAGCCCTAGGGCATGAGGAGAGGCTACAAATCAGCTGAATATTCTGGGCACCTGTCGGTGAGGCTAGCGTCATTTCTCACCCGCCTCCATCACTTCCATTAGCCTCCGTCCACCGCAGCTCTACACAAAGGCTACATACATAAAACATTCAAAACAAATTTCCTTTGTTCGGACAAGTCAATCTTTTTTAGACCTAGCGATATTTTACTAAAAAGGGTTCCAGAACCTCGTTAAATAAACAAATTCCATGGGAAAATATTTATATTGCCCGTGTTAGCAAGTCTCCTCATCACTACTCATGTGGAGCGACCACCAAAGGTTGTTCCCGTATGCTACCTCTACATATTTTCCAGAAATCATCCTTCATAAGATATTTTTTCTAAATTTCGACGATTTAGAATTTCACAAAAATATAACAATTTACTTAAATACATTTCTATATATGAAAAGCAATGTAAATTACTGCATTTAATTACAATTTATGCTGTCATTTTTATTTTACAAGTCTCCTATTTTATTCATACGTATGTTGCAACAAGTTTCAGGACCCTAGTCCCAAATTCAGGCTTCAGCTGTGGTTGTTTGCACATTGTATTGTCATAAAGCTAGTTAGAGAACAACCAGTTAATTGGCTGCTAGTATGGACCTATATGAAATAACCACAGCTACTGGGAAGCTTGAAGATGGGACTAGGGTCCTGAAACATGTTGCAAAATGCATAAGAATAAAATAGGAGTTATGCCAAAAAGACTTGTATAAATAATAAATTCTCCTTTGGCATAAATTTTAATTAAATGCAGTAATTTACATTGCTTTTCATAAATAGAAATGTATTTAAGTAAATTGTTATATTTTTGTGAAATTCAAAATAGTCGAAATTTAGAAAAAATATCTTATAAAGAATTTTTTATGGAAAATAATGGGGTGTATAAAAAAAAATACCTTATCTAAAACAAATATTTGTATTATTATTTCAAATATATTTATTATATTTAATAATTTTACTTGTGAAATTTTTTTTCCAGTAATGTCTTAAAATTACGAAAATTTCGTAGGACACTGTCATGTTTTTTCTTTGAAATAAATAACTGAACTGAGGCTTTTTTTGAAGAATTCCAGTGTTAGCAAACAAGCTTAGAGAATGCTCTAAAGGGATTATTAAGTATTGGTAAATAATAAATAGCATTAAAATATTTACAGACTTTTGAAGTCTGAAATTTGATAAAACGGTCATTATTTTTTTTATTATTTTTTTTTTTTTTGATACTCTCTTTTATATAGAGGTAGCGTACAGGAACAACATTTGGTGGTTGAAATCGAATCTTACATTAAAAAATACTAAGGTACTAATTGAGTCAGTCATGTAGTATTAAGTTATATGTAATTCAAAAGAACAGTTACCTAATTTACTTTAAAAAAAAAAAAAAAAGTTATTTTGTCTGACTGTAATAGTTATATCTTCTGCTTGGAAGTAAAAGTGACTTAGTTCAATTGTATCCAAATTCGAACAGAATTCATTGTGTTGATATTATCATTTCCGATAAATATAAAACGACACCAAGTGAATATAACTGCTATATATGCATTTAAGAGAATGAGAAAATTCATTGTATACCTAACTATGTGAGAAATTTTTAATGAGTGTATTCCGGTTTGGATATTGAAGCCGGAAAAAATTGATTTTGTCACTTAATAACTTTTAATTGAAGAAGATAATATTATTCTTTAAACATTGTTGATCTTTCATTGTCATTAATCACCTAAGTTCAGTTTTTCAAAATTATTCATTAATAATCAGTAATTTCATCTATGATATCCCCCAAGAAACGGTTTGCTTATCTTATGAGTGAGAATTTTACCAAATTCGAATATTCCTTTAAGATCTCTCATCTAGTTCCTTTTGAATTGACTCGCATGATCTTTAAGTCCATTTTCTTTAAAAATATATTTTATCTATGGAACCTGTCGAATCTATTATCACAACTCTATTATAGACTAACTACCATTTCAGTTATTCAGATTTTCCTTATTATCCTTCTCAAGAAGGCTCTCACCCTTTGACTCTGTAGCTCTTTTCGTTCTGACCAACGCGCGTGCTGTATTTAATTTTCGGCGTTCACAAGAACCTCCCTTTAAACTTGTTTTTATCATTACACTCTTTTGTTTCTATATTTCCAATTTTTAAATCCTCTCTCATCTACGCAATAAATAGTTGCAAAGACATTTTTTTATTTATTCCATCTGTAAATATTGAAAAAATCTTTCTAATGTTACTGATTTATGGCAGATACGCGTCTTTTCATAATAAAACTCATGCCCACTTAAATTCAATAGCTCCTCGACACATTTTCCACTCAGTTCCCTACCATCGTTAGGGGCGAATGTAAGCCTCAAGACCACCCAACATAGGACCTTGAAGTGCTGCCAATTGTTTATAGGTTCAAAAGTTTTTTTAATGTCATTATAATTTCCTAAATTCATATTTACTTGATGTGATTCTTTATAAAAGTATAAAGTTATTAACAAAGATCTAAAAAAAATATTCTAACATGTACTAGAACCTGTTGCATAGATATGAGAGAAATATCTAGGTCATTAATGGTGGTATCGCTGCATTGGACTCAATTATGCATTTGTGGTTAGGCAAATCTGGATTTTCCAGGAATCCGAAACAATTCTGAGTACGAAGTTTCATCTGCTTTACATCACACAACGGATCCAAAGTCGTTCATAATTAAATTTATACTAGAACTGAGTTTCAATCGAATCAATTAATCCGACATTATCTCTGAATACGCCCCTTTGAATATCTAATGTTACACCATTTCAGCAAACCATTATAATATAAATATTTAAATTATTCTCAGAAAGGGCCTGTTTATTGGGCTGTTCAATGAATAATTCGAACACGATTATGAATTATATGAATAATACAAATAATGGAGAAATATTAAACTGGTTTTAGAAATTTTAACGAAACTTTTACATTCTCAGTCGTTCACCAGTTTGTCAAACTTCAAAATAATGGATAAATTTCATTACTTTTAATATTTATATATAAACATGTACATCTGAGAACATGGTCCATTACAGAAACGCGAACCTCGATGGTAGCTTCTGTAAGAATTGTGAGGAGTTATTGCAATGAATTGCGTTTTAATGAGGGGAGAAGCATTCTGGGCATCAAGATGAAGATAATTCAAGAGAATTTAGTTACAGGGATAAAAAAAAAAGCATACATCGATAATGTGGGTTAGGGTATAGATATCGGAATGATTGGATCTTTGGTTCTGAGTTTGGAATGAGTACTCACATCAAGGGAGGTCTAGACAGAAGAAGGGTGTTTATTATTTTGAAAAGCTATGATCCAAGGAAATAAAGTTCACAGATAAAAGGGATGAGCCAGTGTAACTCAACTTAATGATTTTGTTATGATAGGAGTTTGACGGCAATGACCAAGTTTTCTTACTACGTACTGGATGGTCATCTGATTTCAAGAGAAAACGGTCAAGGATGCAGTTAGAATTTCGTTGAAAAACACAACTGTTCGTTAGAGTTCCAGCATATTGACCAAGCAGGTTTTCTTCAGTCTAAGGTTTTTTATAACCTGGTTTGTTGTTTATTATTTGTTATCTGTTATTGATCCTGACAGAATCACTAACCAATTTTTCTACAATATTACAGTCTTTTCTATAGTCAACTCTATCCTATTTCAAGTAATGGTCATTTAGAATTTAGCCGGAAAAGCTGGTTTTAGCTTTAATAGGGGAGTGACTAAGTAATTGACACGATTGCTTGTTGTTTTTAATCTAAATTTTTTAATATCAGCTTGGAATCGATCCTGTCACCACCTTCCTGAATTTTTCCCTATGGTATTTTTTTCTTATGTTTCTGGATCCGGATGAACCGGAGTTCAAGACCGGTTGAAGGCAGGCAATTTATTCGGACTGTTTAATTTTCTGTTTAATTGGACGTAAATCGATTTCGGATTCAAGAGCCTCTATAAAGTGGTTACCCTTAAATTTGTAATAAAACCTTAGTATAAAATCTCCTCCTTTCACAATCTTTGGCCCACTAACATAACATCCTTATTTTTTTTTATTTTTTTTAATAGAATAAACCAGACAGTTATTAACACCTTCAAGGAAATATTCGAAAATATTCATACAACAATTATAGAAAGAATAGTCTAATAAAGTTGAAATTTGTAGTCATTTTTCCTGATTATATACATTAAGCTAAGCAAGAAAGTTGACACCAAACATTATTTCTGGAATATATTTTACGATATAGTGACAAAAAAAAAAGTTAAAATCAGTTATTGACACCCTATGGATATCTTTTAAAATACGTACAGAATTGAAAGTAATTTTACAAGATTGGGTTGTAGGATTAAAAAAAAATTTTATGATTTTTTTTTTTGGCGGGGGTGGTAAATATTGTTTTTCTAATTTTTAAGATAGGATGTCAATAACTGTCTGGGATGCCAATAACTGCCTGGTTTACTCTATTTGATTTATCATCATTTTGTTTAGTTTATCTATTAATACAATTAAATTAATGAATAGGTGATGACTTAAGGATTTTACGTCCAGATTTTATTTTAATTTTAAATACCAGGACAAATGAAGCGTATTAGGTTTATTAAAAATATTAATATAAATGGAAATTAAGCAGTATTTAACAAAAAAAAAACAATAAAGTTTGGAAATTATTAATTAATAAAATTTATTACAGTTTTGCATTGGATGGGACATCTTTCTTAAGAATTAATTCAAAATACGCAGGAAAGGGAAGGGGCAGATATAAGCCTTTTTGAGAAGAGAGGCTTCGTTTTATTTGCTACATACTACTGTTCCCTATCCAGCCAATTTTACAGCGTTGTCCTTAATAATAATAGAAAATTTAAAAAAATAAAAAGCAAACAAAAACGAGAAAATTGAACAAAAAATTTCAAAGAAAAAAAATAAACCTTTTCAGTTATTTAACAGACAAAAGTAGTTGTATATTTACCCACTAAACAAAATAAAAAATAAATAAATATAGCCATACGACCTGTATAAATACGTTGACATGCGATCTAAATCCAGACAGTTGATGTAAGCAACTGTTAGTAGCTGTACATTATGCAAACTGTCAGTAAGAGGTGTAGTCTTCTAGCAATCAGAACCCGGCCTCTGTAGGCGGGTAATACGAGGTGCGATCACAAGCTAGACTCAGCAAGCGGGTAATACGAGGTGCGATCTTCATGACATCTAAATCCAGACTGTACACAAAAGCGGTTAATTCCAGATGATATCTAAATTCAGACTGATGATGTAAACGGTTAACACGGGATGCGATCAGGAGCCAGACTGTCTTCTTTTATTAATGCAGCGGTGTGATGTCACAAACTTTTATATACATTTATTAAAATTTATAACTGTACAATATATATACTTCAAGTACATGCATTGACAAAGATTATAATAACATGTTAAAACTTGAAAAGAACTACTCATCAGTAGCACTTAATTAAAAATTCTACCCTAGAAGGTCTCAAGGCCATCTTCGTTTCAGACACCTCGGAGGATTATCAGGAATTTAGTGGGAAACGAGTTGAGAAACTAACGGATTTGAGTGATTATGGAGCTTACTATTAAAGGATAGGTATCAGGTATGGGCTAAATCAGCAACATATGGAACATTAAGATCTATATGGATAAGTTTAATGGCGACCAAGTAAGGATCATTGAGGATTTTTTGTAGGATTTTAGATTGTAAGGATTGAATAAAAGTTGCATTAGATAAAAATACAATTTTAAACTACAAATTACAAAGATTGTTTGCTTTTCATAACTGGAAAGGTTACAAATAAAACTAAAGTTAAATATTTAATTAGAAGCAATTAAAATAATATAATTTTATAAAACAAACCTCATAAATTTAAAATTGCTTAGGATTATTTTTATTACGCTTTTATTAAGTTCACCTGTATGTAACGGAATCTTGCATCGTAATTTTCACCAATTTCCAGCTATCTGATTATCTTGAAAATTTGCACACGTGTCAAGGACCAAAGACAATACAATAATTACTTTGTTTTAATATTCTTACTTAGTCCATGCGAAATACACCCCCCCCCCAAAAAAAAGGGGATCTGCCTTGCAATAGGTGGAGTAGTAGGTTTTATAATCCAGTATAGTCCAGAGGAGTCCTGAGAATGAAACATCAAAAATGTGACTACATTCGATAATCTGAAAATTTTTTGGGTGGCTAATAAACCCAACATTTTTGCATTTTTTTTTTTCAGATTTTTACAAAAAACATGTACAAAAATGCTTTAAACCGAAAAATGTGTTACCTACAAAATTAAAGTTTATTAAGTTTAGCGTCTAAAGACATATCTTAACCTGAATTTTATTTAGGCGTTTGTCAAAAATCGACAAATTTCGCCAACTTTCTCAAAAAGTTAGTTTTGGTCATTTTTAAGGGTCTGGCTAAATCAAATAAATGGCTAATCCAATTAAAAAATGTTATATATTTACATATAGTTGTAGATCATTAGATTTTTTTTAAGATAAGTCTATTAAAGCGTGTTTTTTTAGTTACTAGATACTGCTTTCTTTTAATTAATTAATATTTTTAATAATGCTAATACTTTCCATATGCCCTGTTTAAAGTTTAAAAAAATCAAATTATAAGAAAAGAAAATGATAAAATGAATCGGTTGGAATTTTTTGCTTCTCAGTGTATATATAAATATATACATATAGAAACATATGTAGAAATATATATTTATATTAATAACACCGTCATTATCATTAAAAAATTGTAAAACCAACTTAATAATTGAATCTGAATTGAAAAGAAAACTTCTCGAGGCAGGGAGCAAAAAGCATGTTCCCGAAATGTTCATAATTGAAATACACACCTACTAATTACGGTAAATTAAAATGAAGTTGTCTGTACCTGGGAATAATACGCTTGTAAAGTTTCTAGAAGTTGACTGGAAGTAACGACCAACTGTTAGGTCCAAACAACTCAGTTGGTATAAAATGTTGTTCAAAATATGAAACGAACCGTGTGATTTTACTCTGAACTTCCAAAGCAAGTCATAGGAGAACAAACGCATTTTCCATTTAGAGGTAATCAGTATGCATGAGATATCAGCCGGCATAACTACTGCTTCGAGCTTCACTGTTCAACTGAGCGATGAGCAAGTAAACATGGCAATTGCGACGTTATTGGATCCAGGGACGCTATTTTACACACCGACACAACTTAAAATCTTTCTTCGAACCGTCTTGAAAGATAAGTTATGGATTATTGTTTCTGTATTTCTATATGTCGTTATATTTTTCTAAAATAATAGAATTTAGATTTTTAGGGTATCACTTTAATATATATATATATATATATATATATATATATATATATATATATATATATATATATATATATATAATTTCGAATGAGTGCGTATTATACAGGGTGTCCAAAAAGAGTATCGGGTATTTGTTACTTCGATAAAACAAAAACTACTTAAAATAAAATAAAAAAGTTTATCGTTAATTATTACAATATAAAGTGGAAAATTATTTGGAAAATGCTGCTGGCACTCTTCTAATCGGGAACGAAGATTGGCGATCACATGCTGACACATAACACTCGATATTGCTGCCATTTCTGACCTGATGTTTTGCTTCAATTGCGACAGGTTCGTCTGATTAATCTCATAGACTTTACTTTTAAGGTATCCCCATGCAAAATAGTCAAATGGACCAAGGTCGGGGCTTCTGGGAGGCCAGTTAATGTTACCCCTACGCGAAATGACCTTATTAGGGAATAATTCGTTAACAGCTTCCATTGCTTGATTTGATGTATGGCAAGTGGTCCTATCTTGTTGAAACCCCACTTGACTATTTTGCCTGTGATACCTTAAAATTAAAGTCTATTAGAATAATCCGACAAACCTAACGTAATTGAAGCAAAACATCAGGTCAGAAACGGCAGCAATATCGAGAGCTATATGTCAGCATGTGATTGCCAATCTTCGTTCCCGATTAGAAGAGTGCCTGCAGCATAACGGTTACCATTTAGATAACATCATCTTTCCCACATAATTTTCAACTTTATATTGTAATAATTAGCTATAAACTTTTTCTTAATTTTTAGTAGGATTTGTTTTATCGAAGTAACAAATACCCGATACTCTTTTTGGACACCCTGTATAAATATAAACCGAGCAACCCCAACAAAGCTAGAGTGTGTTAAAAATGCCCCAACGCTCCAAAACTGTAGGCAAACGTAACTTTATTCAAACCTGATGTGCATCAGGGTTGTAGATTTTAAATTATACGAAAATTTGCCATGTTGCGCAGTAGGCTGGCTCTTCACAGCCCCTGGACAGGAGATCGGGGAATCGGCAGCCCTTCTAGGAACTAGACGCAGCTTGGCCATTCACATAGGACACGTTACTATCCCTTATTGATAATATTCTAGGTAACACTTATATTCTAAATTGATTTCCAGCTTCTAACTACCAGGAAGTGAGTGGGTATGATAGTGTGAGGCCTAGGGTGGGGATGGATGATGCTCCAAAAAGGGCCGGAAAAATATTTTCGAGATCTTGTCCTGTTTTATGGTGGTCTGATCTGAACTTGTTGCTGCCAAAACGTTCTTCTGAATTTGACTAGTTGGCCTGTCTAGCTGTTTGCCCGGTCTTACTACGATTTAGACAGCCTCCATCAGCTCCTGATGGCACCTCATCGATCTGAGACCATGACTTCCACGGAATTATCAACTTGGTTGGCCCCACGCTAACCTTTGGAAAATAAATTATTAATTGAATTAAAGAATTATTTTCAAAAGTATTTAAAATTTGTCAGACAATTAAGTCCTGACTATCCCCGTAGATTAATGCTGAACTGAACGCGACAGGAGCCAGCATAAAGAATGGCATCCTTTATAGGAACCGATTATTCAAATAATTTAATTTATTAATTTTTGATCTATAAAAATAATAATAATTCTGTTTTTATTGTGTTTATTCAATACCGTAGTTCAATTTTGAAAAAGGTTTTCTTACAGTTTTGACGGCCAATAGTAAAAGGATGTGTACTGCAGTTACAAAGTGTTGTTTTTGGATTTGTCAGAGAGAATTTATTTCTGTTCACTTAAAATGAATACCACATAAGGCAAAGACTAAAGGGAAGAAGCTACATTTCTCATTAGTTCAAGCCTTAGAGTCGATCCCACCGAATGAGCAAAAATAACTAAAACGATAGGAAAATAGTTTAGGAAGTTATAGGATGACCAGATTATGTTAGACCTAAAAATTGAGATGTCTCATCGAGAACTATCATCATAACTAGAGTATTCAACGACAGAATTAGATAATATAAACACGGAACTTAAATACAGTAACAAAGCTCTCCTGTTTGAGAGAGAGGATCGAACAAGTAAACTAAAAGTCGTGTTATCTATATCAGTAAGATAGACTGCATTATTTTACTAGACGACCTAATCAATGATTTTTGTTGCTTATAAATCTTAGTGTTACTTATAATATTTTTATTGTTCTTTTTTAAGATGTGTTGGTATATCAATTGAAGAATCGTTACTTGATTTAAAAAGAAGATTTATTGATATTGGGGGATTAATTGTTAATATATTTTAGCAAATTAAGCGGCACTTAAAGGGAAGTTTGAAAATTGTTTAAAGGAGTGAATAAGGACATTAAATTGGAGGAGACAATATGAGGAGACTAAGCAATAAAACCTGGAAAGGATTTATTATCAGACTTGTGATAAACCGCTAAGCACTAAAAAGGGAGCGCTCCTATAAATCAGGACAGCCGCATATGTTACCAACTAATTTCCCTTTATTAATGACACAAATCCGAGGAGTCTAAGATCGCCCATAACTTACCCGGTCAATTCCAGCAGACGCTCTATACCCACTTGTCACAATGGATAACAATTATAATAAGCCTCCATTAGCGTTAATATTCTACTGATTGCACCAATTACTTAACAATCTAAAATTGTAATATAACAATAATAATACTTATAGCGTTATTGTATATGGTTAATGCTTATTTATAAAAATTATTTTTTAGTGTTTAAAAGTTTCCAGCAAATCCGAAATTTTATCTTAAGTTTCGTTTCATGTTTTTTACATTTAAATTTTGTTTTAATTTATTTCGATTTAAGATTTTATTAAGAATTAAACAGTTTTCAGCAATATTAACAATAAGAAATAATGGTGTGCCAATTACGGAAAACACACTTTTCAACTTTCAATAGTTTTGGGAGATTATTTTTCAGTAAATTATTAATAACGTTGAGTTTCCATACCTTTGGCAGAAATAACAGCTGGACAACATCGAATTTTTTTTTTTTTTTTTTTTTTTTGTAAACATTTTATTTGAATAATTACAACCTGCCTCACTCTAGGGAGTAATATGGATGAAAAAAAAACTCATTCATATAATATGTACAAGAAATAAAATAAAATATACTATAAATAGAATAAAATATACAAGAAATAAAATAGAATATAATAAATGATAATATAAAATAGGTAATTATTCTTGAAAATGATAAATAAAATAAAATTAAAATTTAGGAAGAAAAAAAAGAAACTACATCCACACTTTATTGAATTAAGGCCAGAATCCATTTTTATCAAATGGACTGCTAGTGTTGGTTTACTTATTTTTTATTTTTTTTTTTATATAAAGTACATTATAATTTGGGAATTTTACGGCTTCAAATACCTAAATGCCTAAATTCACCTCCTGCCATGAATGTACTTTCGATTTCAGGTCCAAACTTTAAGCTAGCCACTTCAAAACGTTCCTTTTTTTTGGAGGAGGCATGGATGAGACAATGGAGCCACCGGGTTACTATAGCTGTTATGTGTTTTTGTGCTTATCATTATCATTATTTTTTGTCTTAAAGATGTAACAGGGACCATTTTTTTCACCCATTTAACAGTAAATTGTTTCGCAGTATTTCAATGATATTTTTTGAGACGAAAAATTTATAATAATAATAATAAGGCTTTATTGACATATTTACAATTAAAAAATATTTAGTATACATGTGCCGGTATAAAGTCCTCTACATGATTAACATAGTTTTATCTAAAGTATAAATAAATAATTATATCATTTATTTTATAAATAAGTATAAAATAGTTTTACTTCTTAAAGAAAAAAAAAATCTCCAACTTGCTAAAGAATGCGTTAACAATGGCGGAATATCCTTACACAATTTTAAAAACAGTTAAATCACAAAATATTTCAAAAAAGTATCCTTAAGGACAACAATGGCGGAATATCCTTCCTCCATCTTAAAATCGTTAAATATTCTAATATTTCAAAACAGTATCCTCAAAGACAACAATGGCGAAATATCCTTGGGATAACTTAAAAACCGTTTAATCCTGGAATATTTTAAAAGAGTATTCTTAAAGACAACAATGGCGGAATATCCTTCGGATAACTTAAAAACCGTTAAATATTTCAACATACAAGGACGCATTGACATACAAGGACAAAAAACTAATAAAATCGTTAAATCCTGAAAAAAAAAAAAAAAAAAAAAAAAAAAAAAAAATAGAATGCTTAAGGACTAAAACTAATATATATGTGGCCCAAGGATGTCCTTCCTCCATCTTAAAACAGCATCCTTGAGGACAAAAACTTATTCTAATTGTGGAAGGAGAGTGGCCAAGGATGTCATTCGGCCTCAAAAAATCGTCAGCTCCAAAAAAATATATGATTTAGTGTTGTATAACTTGGAATCCCATCTTTTGTTATTTTATTATAACACATATTTTATCATTGACCTAAACTCATATTTTATGTATTCCGAAATACTTTTAAAAAAGATATATGTATCTTAATTATTTATAAAGATACATATATATATTTTGTTATCTCTTCTTTTTTTTTTTTTTTTTTATTGAATGATATATAACAAACGGCCTCACACAAAGGCAATAAATAATATGTATTACAATGAATCCATCCATATAATAAATACAATGAAAGTAAAAAATTAAAAATTTAATTAAAAAAATAAAAATATACAGCCTCAAACTATACGAGAAACAAAATCAAATGTTATGAATGATAATATAAAATAAATTAGGATGATAATTGTAAAAACAGATAAAATAAAAAGGAGAAAGAAACATAAAACAAGTAGAAATAGTTCTTATACGAAGAAATATAAATCCAAGGAATCAAAGTTCAAAAAAAAAAGATTTCGAAATAACTGAAGTAAAGTTTAAAAAGTTGTGATTAACTCATGTTTGTAGTTAACAAAAAATACCATTATTATATTTTAGCATAAATATAATATTTTATAGTTTTAAATTTTATTCAAAGTATGTTAACGAGTTTCATGAAAATATAACTGCCCTTTAATCTATAATTTATTCCATGGCATTTCAACTTTATTATTACTGAGATTAGCTGATAGAGTGAGTTCCCTGATTGGCACTTAAGACTTTGAAGTCCTCTGATCGTTTGATGTGGTGCCATTAAAGACATAGCCGACTTGTAAGAGCTGAGGTAACCTTGAGGGCACAGATCTGCCTCTCGTCGCTATGAACCCTGATTTACATAGCACACCGGAAGGATTCCCTACTAACTAATGAGTCCCTTTCCAACTAGATCAGATGTGTATTTCTCTCAGACCTACAAATCCATCGTTCATGGATTGTTAATTCCATTTATGGCTGTATCCATAATCGTGTTTTGTGCAAATTCATAATTAAACGATTGAAACAAAAAAATAAATATGTGCTACTTTTTTTTTTTTTTTTTTTTAATGGACACTCTAAGTACTTCTAATGTACTCCAACTGGAGCAGGAAGTACGGACTATCCAACAGGTTACCAATCTATTCTATCCAAGGTGGAAAGGTTAAGATTCTTATAGAGGATCCACCACGAAATAAATTTAAACCCACCCAAGTGTGATTCGAACTCACGACCTTCGGTACCAAATAGGCTAAGACCAAATGAGCTCGAGTACCTATTAAGATTTTTTTTTTTTTTAATGTATTTATTAAAACTAAAATCTGTATAAAAGGGAAAGTTGAGGTAGCTCGTCCATGTGGAACCGTCTCCCTGGGAAAGTACTTTATGAAAAGCCTGGAGGAGCTCGTAGACGAGGTCGTCCAAGAATGAGATGGTTGGATAACAAAGAGGCGGACTTGAAACAGTAGGAAGTCAGAAAATGGATGGACGTTGCTGCCGATAGACCATCTTGGCAAGCAATTCGACAAGGCCCTTGTCCTTGGAGTAGCGCCATAAATAAATAAATAAACATCTTTATTTCTTTACTTAAAAATACTTTTGTTACTTATGAGAACCCAATAAGCCAAGGCATCAAAGTGCAAACAAGTTTTCGAAATATCTGAAGTTAAACTAAAAAAAAAGTGTGGTAAGGTCATATTTGTAGTTAACACGTATTTTTATTTTGTAACTATATTAACATATACAATTTAAAATTATTTTTACATACCAGACTTAAAAGACAAGGAACAGTTCGTAGTTTTCGACTAATCCAACATTTACTAGACAAGCGTTTAAAGCTTTCAATTAATTACAAAATATTTATTTACATGACATTAAACCCGTTTGGATATGGAGCTTTGGGGCTCCACTAAACCTTCCAATTCTTCTCGTACCCAATCCAAAATCCTTCGTAAAGTCCTCCATGCCCCTTGTTATGTCACAAACAAACTTATCCAAGACGAACCAAACGTCACATATATTGAAGTTTTGACCTAAACAAGATACCTGTCCTTCTTTGGCAAGCTACATACCCTCTAGAAATCACTAGTTTAGTAAATGGCGTCTTGATTACCGATAATCCAATATGATGGTCAGTTAAAATGATTGTTAATAGACCCAAGATTCTGTTTCTTTTTTTTATTTATTTTTTTTTTTTTTTTTTTTTTTTTTTTTTTTTTTTTTTTTTTTGGATTTGACACTCTGCAGTTAAAGATATAGCTGCAAAGGTTCACTCAATTCTTCCTTTAGCTGTAACTTAAACTCCAATTAATTTATTTTTATATATTTCCCTTTTACGGAAAATCTATATAAGCTTACATAAACTCTACAAAATCCTGGTAATTAAGTGTAATGAAGCTTTCATTAATTTTTTTTTAATTCTAGTTTTAGTATTCATAAGCATATATCTTCATCAAATTAAATTATCATTATTAAACTTTTTATAACTATTTTTTCTATTATTTTCTATTGTCTTTTAATCTGAAAGAACCCTGAATTTTCAAAACGGTATGTTTACTTAATAATAGCATTTGAAATCCTTTAATGCTTGCTATGAAATCTACTAAGCAATATTGTTAGTAGATCCCATACCTACATGATTACGAATCTTGTTATTTTTTCGTTCCAATCTCATTTAAAATAAAAGTTTCAAGTCAATTTTCCTTTTAACAAACTGGAATAAAAGTCGATTTTATGAGGACAAGTCAGGTAATTTACTTAAGAAATTTACTAACTTTTAAAAGAAACAAGTTTCCTTAATCACCTTACGAAGTCGTTCAGTCAAATGACTGTTATTTTATTTATTTTATTTTATAAATTTCAGCTGAAATAAACAATAAAATTTAATCATATTTGAAACATTATTATATATTGAATATCTATTATGGTTTTCCAGATAATATGAACTGATTCGACATCTTAGCTAAAATGGACCTCCCGAAATCTGATCGTAAGATCGTATTATAAAACAGATGAGATTTTTAGGATATAGGTTTCTAGTGTTCAGAAACAATTATATTCAATTCAAATTCAGTATCTTGATATTTGTGAACTTTATGATAAGAAAATTTAAATATTCAAACAGATCAACTCTATTAGCTCTAAGCTAATCACGGAATAAGATTAACTAATTTTCTTATAAATCCTAGAGAAAAAGTATTCTTAAAATCCAATAATGATTTTATTGTCACTTACGTTGCTAATACTCTCTCAGTCCAAAAAAATCGCTGCACCCTGAAATTTTAGAATTTCTCGGGAAAAGAAGGTGTTATATTTTACATAACAATCGAGACTGTCAAGAATAAACCATTTATTAAAAAAAAAAAAAAATGAACACATAAAGATTTTGAACAAAATATTGGGGGATGTTTTTCCGCTCTTCCAATACAGCATTCTCTAGGATTTCAAGTGTGGTAGGAGGAATATCCGCGACCGAACTATCTGTTAAGATCTTGCTGGCAACCCTAAGTTACAGATATCTCTTACATTGAGGTACTCAGAAACACATTTTGCCTTATGTGGTCAAACATTATCATGAATTAGCAATGATTCAGGACCAATGGTATATAGGGCATTACATGGTCTTTTAAAATCATCTCCACATACCTTAAATCATTTAACGCCTCTCTCTGAAGTGGTATATTTTGGTACGTGACTCCTGAGAAATGCCACCCCAGTACATGATCGAACCTCTCTAATAGCCACAGTTTCTGGCTAACAGTACTGACTGTACCATTCTTAAGTCTTTTCCACTCTCTCTCACGGCCACCTGGACTATTTAGAGCCACCTCATCAGTGAAGCTAGGCTCCACATAAAAAAAAAAAAAACTTGGTTCCAATACAGTTCCCAATAACCTTGCGAGGTGACTGAAAAGAAGATTGACTTCTAACATAAAACTTTTATTACTATCAATAGGTAGTTGATTGATTAAAAATTACTGACGAATCGGAGCAGAGCATAGTTGTAAATATAAATAAATAAGTTTTAAAAAAATAAATTAAAGTTTATAAAAACGTAGACATCTGCTTTGCTTGTTTCCAGAATATTGACATTCATAAAAAAAAATAAACAAAAAAAATTTCTTCCTGGCTGGGATAAACAACAGATAAAGAATATTGAAAGGGACAAAGTCCCTTAAGAATAACTTTAAATAACACGAAGTAAGATCATAACTGGCCGAGAGCTATGAAAAATAAAACAACATAGAAAAAATTGAATACAAATATGTATGAAAAAAAAATACAGAGAAAAAGTAAAAACTATAAATAAAAGGAGAGTGAAAAAATAAACATACAAAATAGAGGTTAATATTGTAAATAAAATTGCAGTAGATAAAAAAAACCAAACAGAAACTTAAAGAAAAATAAAAGATATAAAATCAAAAATTATCATTACACGAAATTAATACATTACCTTAAGCAACTATAACTATGCTAATGTTTTATATTTGAAGGTCTTAGTAATTAAATTAGACGATAACAGACATAGTACATACATCCTTATAATTAGACTGCGACGATTTGGAGGGAAAGAAGATTGTGAAAGAATAAAATAGCGGTTTCAAACAAGGTTTTTTTTTTGTTTTGTTTTTTTCATTTAAACCAATATAACCTAACAAAGCTAAAGCGTGTCAAAATGTTACATTTTTACATGAGAAAAAAAGTAACACCATAAAGGTAAAAACCCCCAGCCAAATGACTTACTATTTCAAGATAATATACTAGATTCTTATACCGAGGGGTAATTTAAATTTAAAAAAAAAACCTACATTATTTTCTAGCCAAACTAATAGTTTCAAACTAAAAGACATTATGGTTAATGGTATTAACTTGCTGCTTCTGGATGAGTTCACTATACGACACTACCAATCGTTACTATTATTGTAAACACTTAAAGCGGACCCGAAGAGGCTAAGTACTTAGCACCTACAGTAGACAGTAGACAACAATCTAGCTAATAAGATGGGAAGGGTACCCCCTCTCTCCCTCTGCCCCCCCCCCCGCAATAGGCTTAGCCGGGAGGACAGCCTAACGGTCGACAATTAGCCTCCTGCAATCCCAGCTGTTATCACCTCGACAACTGTTGCCTCTGATAGCCCGATCATCTGCCATCATCTGTCTCAGCTTATCTTCTTGATGGCCCTGATAACGAGAGGGATCTCGATGTCTATTCGTCACTATTCATAGAATCAACAGCAAGTAGCATAATGGCCGTCGTGAAAGGTTCATGAATAATTCAGCTGTGATGAAACTGTTTAACTTAAAAACAGAAATTATCAAATTTCAATACGTATTTAAAACAAAAAAAATTTTAAGCCCATATATCATCAACATTTTCACTATAATGAGGTTATTATATCAGATGTACAAATTAAAAATACGATATACTGAAAGTTTTAATTTTTTATAGTAAAAATATATTGCTATGTCCGTCTCTGTGTGAGTCCGGATCAGCATTAATCTAAATATGGGGATGCCAGTCAGGACTTAATCTCCTGACAAATGATAAATAAATATTTTAAATAATTAATTAATTTAATTGAGTCTTCTCCACAAGGTGATCGTGGGGTCAATAATTAATATGTGTTAATTATAAATATGAGTAATCAAAATATATTAATTAAATGAGTGGCATGCAAATGGTAAATGAATGACGGTTAAACTAAAAAACAACGTATAATCAATTAAGGGTTGACACATAAAATTACAGTCAGGAAAAAGAATCATTCTTAAGTTAAAACTTATATGGTAACAAGTAACTTAACCTAGATTTATCTTTTTAATACGAGGGTGATGCTATGTTGTGGGAGGAAGTGGCTTCATGGTGGTAAGCCGGGAGCTCTCAAGCTCCGAAGACCTCAAGGAACCAGCTCCGGAGGAACAAGCCGGACCAAAGAGAGACTGAGACTGATCTCGAAGACTGATTTTGAAAATATTTTTCCGGCCTTTTTTAAAGTATAGGCGCCGCCCATTGTACTTGGACACGCCCTCCGACTTCCCAGTTTTATGAAATTTAGAAAAACTCAATATACAGCATTTACCCCAAATATTACCCGGTAGGGATAGGCAGGTAGAGAAATATTCCTCACACCAAAAAAGGGTGTGAATTGCCGGGCCACCCATGGGGAGCTATGAAGGGGTTAGCTTATTGCGTATCACGCGAATATTATTTTGTTAAATAAAAGCCTATAGGTTTGATACATAGCAATATACTGTATATTTTTTTTCAATTTATTTTACATATTCAGTTTATTTTTATTAGTACTTGTATATTTTTATAAATGAACAAGACTGCATTTAAATACAGTATTATCAATTTTGAATATTAATTTGTTTTTCACCACTTTTTATTGCTGATATATTTTTTTTTCAACATCCGGAGCTAACGAAATCCTGGTGAACACGATTATAATCCAATAACTCTAATTCAATGGTTAAACACAAATAATGAGACGTTTTATCGACTTAGGAAGGGAAAAAAAATGTTATACGAATTAACGAGATTTTACCAAAACCATCTCCGATTCCACAGAAAAATACGAATTTCAGAACGTTTTAGTGACCGTGGAGGGGAAAAAAATCAATATACCTAGGGGACTATAAAATGCAATGTTTTAAATATATGAACGAGATTTTTCTAAGGGAGCAGCACTTTTTTTCCGCTTTATCAGGATACGAAATATCGGGATTCCACTGCTTAAAATGAGCTTCGTATTTCTCCTTAACTGAGAAAAACAATAAATCTGTCAATTTATAAACCCTGATTTGCCCAATTTACATTTGAGAATCAAAATAATCAAATTACTTATATTAATAATTAAATTAAATAAGCAATTAATAATTATTCCAAATAAAAAAGTTGAAAGAAAGTAGGGGTTTCAAACATGATTGTTTTCATTTAAAAGTTAGTTCCTCGTGACAAATGTTTTGAAAAATATTTTCCATTAACTTTCTGATAAGGAATCTGGCGGCAAATATTCAATCCGTGCAACATCAACAGCTAACTCAGCAAGAGCGTGCGACAATAGCCCCATCACTTAAATGTAGGCAAAACATGACTTTTTTTATTCAAATCATTTTAACTCCTAACCCTAAACTATAACTCCTAAACGGTTGGTTCTAGCAATAAATGATGCATAGCAAAAAATATATTCAGTTAACTTTTTGATAGGAAAACAGTCTGAAAAATTCAAGGCAAGCGACACCAAAAGAGCTAGACTGTATTAAAAAAAAAAAAAGTCCAAACAAAAGAAGTTGTTGATTTTGAAAATTGATGGCGAAACGTGGCTTTAAAATGTTACATTTTTGAGGGCAAAAATTAACGTTGCACCAAAAACGTATATATTCCCAACCAAAAGACATTAAATGTCAAAAAAAAAAAATATATATATATATATATATATATATATGTATATATACTCAACTATAACTTGAGAATTCATTGTAACTCAATTAGCACATTATTCACGAAATCATAATAGTTTAGATTTTGTTTCTTGAAGTAAACGTATCATATTTACTCAGAGAACATTATAACTGAACACTCTGGGAATAATCCACCACCACTGTATGTAAGAGCAAACATAATGAAAAGGGAAAAAATAATTAGTTGTTCTAGTTTTTAGAAAGGTATTTTAAACTCATGACTGCTACAGATTTTTTCTTTTAGTATTATACAATGATATGAGCAGCATCACTCAGTAAATTGTTTCCCTCTACAAATTTCTAGAATATTATAATTTAAAATTATAAATAGTATCCGGAATTCCCTGAGTCATTTTTGGTTTACTTGAAGGAAGTTATTTCTCCACTAGAGGTTCCATTTCTCACTGGAGACCTTGATATGAACAAACATGCATTTAATTACTTGTCTTACATTTTAATAATAATATAATAAACATAATTTTCATTTTGCATTGCTAGTGCCTGTAATATTTGTATGATTTCAGAACAAGAAGTCTAAAATTGGAAACCAGTCATTTAATAAGCCAAATATCATAGATGCAACAAATAATTCAATTCCTATTTTTATTGTTCGTTCTATCATAGTAGTAATCTAGTTATGCTTTTCCATTTTATACCATGCTTTTACATTTTTACTCATAATATATGGTTTTATTTTTTTTTATATCCCAATATTTCATTAACTCCATGCCGAGAAAAAAACATTTTTCATCGTTTTTAAAGTTCGTATAAGATTCTTTTACCCAGAACTCGCAGTGTGAATCATTTAACAGGGTTAGATTCAAGTTGGGAAATCCATTGATTCAATAGAAATTAAAGTCATTTTCATATATTCAATTTTTGTGTTGTTAAAATTGTTTCCGGGCATTTACAATAAAAATATATATAAAAGAGCTTTATTTTACGGAATTTAACAATTTACAATTTTGTAACAAATTTGTTTAAATACATGTTTTGCTAATAAAACAATTCACACAACAATTTCATTCAGTATAAATTTAAACTTAGAATACCTTTTTTAAACTGTAGGAAACACTGACAAAAAAAAAATCTACTAAAAAAATAAAATAAAATATATAATAATAATAATAAAATAAAACAAAGTAATAAAAATAAAAAAATGGAAAATATATAAAAATAAGCAAAAGTTTTGAGCGTTAAAATTAATTACTATTTAAGAATAAATTAACTCGTACGATACATTGATTTGCTAAATTAAAATTTAACTAAAACTAATAACTTCTAATATATCTCCTAAACGGTCAGTCCTAACGAAAAATGTAAAATAACAAAACTTAATCCTCATTAAATTTCTGATAAAGGACATTCCGCATATTTTTGATCTAAGCAACAGTGCGAGAGCATATCAAAATGTTACATCTTTAAGGGTGAAAAAAAAGTGAAAAACTCTAGGTTGCCATGACGTCCCTTTTTTTACCCAAAAAACACTTATAGACCCTATGTCATTAACACCTATAAAAGATATGACAGAATTCAAAAACGGATTTTTAACTATATTTAAAAGTTGATTATTATTATTTGTATAAACTCATTATGTTTATAAACGTTTAAAAATTATTTTAAATTTATATTTATATTTTTACACATTAAAACATTACCTCTACTCTGAACAATGTTAGTTAATACCTGAGTATATTCAATTATTTCGAATTGGAGTTAAAGGGATTTAGTATTCCGTGTAGATTCCCTTTATCTAAGCAAATAGGTTATGTGAGAGGAGACTTAACAGAGATTTACGTCCCAAATCTAAAACTGATAAGGGATATGTTTTCCGGTCACTAGCGCGCACCGTCCCCTACGTGATACGGATTAATTTGCTGGATTATCCTTTACTCACAGCAGAACATGATATTTTCCTAACTTTGATATTATTAGAGTATATTATTTCATAATAGTTTTACCTAGAAAATTATGAAAAATATATAAATCGTTATTTTGTAGATAAAGACAATTTTTTATTGAAAATTGAGTTTATTGTTTTTTGAGCAGTATATGTTTTTAGGAAACATATCTGATTTTACTATAATGATTTTTGGCTTTTAAAAATATACATTAAGCTTAATCAGATTTAATAATATCGTATTCCATTGTAAGCTCCATCCAAGATACGCCTGTTTCCACTCTCATCGTTTCGAAACTCCGCATTTTCTTTTACCTAATAGGTATTCAATCCAATGAATTCACTGAAGAATATAATATATACAGGGCGTTCAATATTCGATGGCCACCCCCTTTTTTTTCACATTTTTTGAAATTTTGAAACAAAACTCTCAAAGTCTTAACTGTGTCAAATAAAGTTTATTTTCAGGTTATAGTCTGCTCTCCAATCTTCCCCAGTTCTTTTCCAGCGAGGTAGAGCAGACTATAACCTGAAAAGAAACTTTATTTGACACAGTTAAGACCCTGAGAGTTTCGTTTCAAAATTTCGAAAAATACTCCACTATTTACTATACAAACGTTCACAGCTCCCAATAATATAATTAGAATCCCAATAATTAGAAAATTTATTGGGTCCTTAAGTCATTTAGAGTTATGTAACTTACGAGCTAGGGTGCTTTCGTGTTTAATTTCCTTTTAAATAATCAGTATAAATTTTAATTAATATTATCTTTTTTAATCCCCTTCCTTCCCATTTCGGCAACACGTGGTTTTTCTGACCAAGAAAGTAGTGGGGGGGGGACTAATAACTAGGATTCATTCCACCTTACCACCGATCGGATTCGAACCTGGTTTATCAGGTGGTTAGGGTAACGTACTGCTACAAAGGGTAAATTATAAAATAGTTTAATTTCTATTATGACTATCTGTAATTAGTTTATTTTCTTAATTATAAATACCGAAGCTTGGCCACCCTCATATTGTACTTTTAATTATTCTTAGGAGGCAAAGGTCCTAGAATATAGTCTGTTTTCATTTAATTTCGTTTCATCAGTTCTTAGATATTTAAGCCTACTGACATTTCTGGCTAGACCTAATTACCCTCAAATCTTCGTTTTATAAGACTTTTTTCATTTTTGTTTTCTCTTTCGGAAACCTCATATTTTTTGTTTATTGCAACAATTACAGGTGTGGCCTACACTGCTATACTAAGGATAAAATCTTAATTTAATTTATAATTCAAGGCAATATGATAGGAATTTTCCCTACAAGAATGTAGAAGCCATGGAACCATACTTTATATGAATATTTAAATTCTGACAAAATAATTGAATCCTAGACAAAAAAAAAAAAAAAAAAAAAAAATACGAAACTTGCTGCACCTTGAAATGGTATGGAACAGTCAAAAATTTATTTCAAGTTTTTGATCAAGAAGATTTCATGAACTACTTTAGATCAATTTTTAGACAAAAATATAAAAAATAAACATGTTTCTGATACCCTCGAATTCGAAACCCTTCCCTAATGAACATGTGAACTAGAAGATAGTAACCCAAAACGCACATAACTAAATCTAAAGTGCTTTATTTGAAACCTAAAATTGACTAACGAACTCTTTGTTGACTCGTGGTCATTCATAGGAGCTTTAGAAAACATCATAATTTCAAGAATTTCTAAAATAAAAAAACAATAAAGCCCTGTTATTATAGCTGAACACACGCAGACAAGAGGTTATTGCAAATATTAATTGATAAATTTAATTAATAATTTTTTTTTTTTTGAATGCCACGTGCATGATTTCATTCTGTATTTAAATTAATATACTTTTGTATGAATAATGGTGTTCAAAGCATTGGCATCCCCTGCAATAATCTTCTGTTAAACAGGCCATATAAATACCGTAATAGTTCTCTTCTGGGAAGTTGAAAATTAGTTCCAGGAAATTTACAATAGACTGTTAAATATCTGAATGAAGAGGTAGTTATAAAGTTATAATTAAAATCCAACAAATTTCTATAAGGACACTTGATTTAAGTTGTTATTGCGTCGAGTAACAATAGGGAAAGCCCGGTGAGGTATTAAAATATCCAGAAAATAGAACGGAGATAAAAGTGAATAGGGGTAATGAACTATCCTTATTTCAGAGCTTAAGTATATTTTAATCGTTTTATATTAAACATTTACTTGTATTGTAATGGTCTATATTCAAACAAAGTTGATAAGTATCCATAAAAAAAATATGTTTTTACTTTTATTATTTACTAGCATCCTCCGTCGCGGCTTCGTACGCTCTCATAAGTAAAGGTCTTAGATTTTTTGAACTAATAAATAAACATTTATTTGTTCATCCATGAAAAAAAAATGTATACGAATGAGCACCATTTCTTCAATATATTCACGCATATGGCTGATTCTCAAACTCCAGGCAAATTTGTGTCCCCCCCCCCCCATTAAAATTCAATGAAGAAAACTTCGTTAAAAATATTGTTTCCAAATCGATTTGTGTGGTGTGAATTAATGATATTAATTGAATTTATTTGGGATTTTAGTATTTTAGGGTAACATTTTTAGGTTATTCTACGTGGATTCACATTGTTGTGGCTTGTCCCTATGCTGAGATTTACAATTATGTAAATAATTATTACTTGATAGGGCGAATATTACTTAACTAATGGGTAGTATTATTAAAATATAATGGTGGAAGAAAGTGAAAATGTGTTTTTCAGGATTATAATGCCCAAGTAAACAATCTCCGAGTTATTTTATTCTTGTCCCTGTGATTTTTTAATATTGGCGTGCCATTACTAAAAAAAATGATAAAAAGTATTCGGAAGGAATTTTTGGATTTTTTTAGTTTTTATTTGCAGTGGCAAGCAGCAGTTTTTCTTGGCTGTATCAATTCGTAACCATGCAACCATTATGCGACGGAATGTCCGAGTGCAAACACCACCTCTGACTGTAAGTACTTTCATTGTTCACATCGCCATGTCCACTATAAATCAGTTTAACCAAATATTTATTTGAAACGGGCCGTAGTAGGCTACGGCCCTCATAATATACTCCCGAGAAAATGCAAAAAAATTAATAGGATTTCGGCTATAATATTTTTAACCTTATTTTCACATTGTTGTGGTCATCAAAATTTAACATTGTCATAGTATGTTTATAATACATGCAAATGTTAAGATTCCAGGACAATGTTCAAAATTCATTTTTAAATAATATTAGCAATACTATGGTCAAAATGACCAAAATAATTAATTGTCGTACGTGTATTCATGTTAATTTGTTTTTGTTTGTTAACTATTAAATTAGTTTTTGGTTTTATGGACATTGTCTATGAAGTACTTTTAGTAATTTTAATTTAGTGTCATTGCGTCATACAGGTTTCATTTATTTTTATAGTCATACTGGTGCATCCAAAAATGTCTGATGCTGAACGCAAAGCAAAAAAACGTGAGGCGGTATTGCTCATGTATTGCTGCACCAACTACAATCCTCACAGGTAGCCTCCAGGAGATATCAAATGTTTGCAGCAAGATTTATCAACATTTAAATTTAGAGTTTTGGGAAGCTAGAAATTTGCCTGTAGTTTGAGAATCCCCTATAGCAGTAATTTTTAACTTTTTTTAAAATTTCACTCGCTAGGTGTTGAAGGTTATGCAAAATCATAATTGGACATCGATTTTTTTTATTATAACGTTTGAATTGGTTATCCAGATAGACAGAGACCATTAAGAAACTCGTGCAGAAAATGGACGGCATTATCAGTTCTTACAACTAATAGATCAAATTTTTACTCACATGCATCGATATTTTGATTTGATAATAATTTTTATTCGGCAGAAATAATAATATTCATTTTATTTGTATGGATTTTAATTTCTAACCATAAATGTATTTGACAGCTTGGCAAACCTCGTTTCAACCACTCAATATTGTACATTTAAATTTAGTTCAGATAGCACCACACATTCGAAAATGTGTGGTGCTAACCACATACTGGTCGATTATCAAACCACAAGGATCCACATGTCGCACCACACATATTCTTTTAATAATTTAATTTAATAAAAGCCAATTTTTCTATCGATTTCAATCTCCTTATAACACCGCACCTTTGTGACCTCTCGTGTTGAATGGCGCTCGCCACCTTCCGGTCAATTTTCAAACTTCACTGTTATCCATATAATATTGCTTTTTTAAAAACAAATTAATAGAAAATCAGAAAATTCGAAATGTGAATTCCTCACAAATAATGAAATTCTGATAAAAACTTGAATCTAACGTAATCTCTGAAACTGATATTTTTCATCCTACAAACCTTGTATACCCCTGAATAAGTTTTAAGATGTGCAAACATTCCCTATCTAAGTTATATATGATAGTATTAAGTTTACCAAACTTTCGTAATAATGTGATCCAACAACCGACCATATAAAACTTCGAACTTTTGATTTCTTTTTTTTTATATCGCTAAGCTCTTCATGAGTTTAAGTAGAGTTCTCCGATAAAACTCTCTACTCAGTGTCAGATTAGAATATCCTTTTTATGTTAGGAAATAAAAATTCTTGGTCTATTATAGAAAGGATCATTTTTTAGTTTGACTAAATCGATTTAAATGTAGGAATGAACTTTTCTTTTCAGTGTGAATCATATATTTCAGAACTTATCCTTTCCAATTCTATTTTAAAACCTAATGATTTTAAGGGGGTGGGGGAGAGAGAGAGAGAGAGAGAGGGAGAGAGAGAGTGGAGAGAGAGAGAGAGAGAGAGAGAGAGAGAGAGAGAGAGAGAGAGAGAGAGAGAGAGAGAGAGAGAGAGAGAGAGAGAGAGAGAGAGAGAGAGAGAGAGAGAGAGAGAGAGAGAGAGAGAGAGAGAGAGAGAGAGAGAGAGAGAGAGAGAGAGAGAGAGAGAGAGAGAGAGAGAGAGAGAGAGAGAGAGAGAGAGAGAGAGAGAGAGAGAGAGAGAGAGAGAGAGAGAGAGAGAGAGAGAGAGAGAGAGAGAGAGAGAGAGAGAGAGAGAGAGAGAGAGAGAGAGAGAGAGAGAGAGAGAGAGAGAGAGAGAGAGAGAGAGAGAGAGAGAGAGAGAGAGAGAGAGAGAGAGCGAGAGAGAGAGAGAGAGAGAGAGAGAGAGAGAGAGAGAGAGAGAGAGAGAGAGAGAGAGAGAGAGAGAGAGAGAGAGAGAGAGAGAGAGAGAGAGAGAGAGAGAGAGAGAGAGAGAGAGAGAGAGAGAGAGAGAGAGAGAGAGAGAGAGAGAGAGAGAGAGAGGGATTCTTAAAGGGTATTTTCATTTACAAATGAATGATAAATGATAAAAAGTAAAAACTCGTTTGAAATAGAAACAAAAATTTACTTTTTCCGACGTGAAACTAACTATTAGTTACAGAAATAAAAATTCCTAATTTCGAGAAAAGCAAAAGACATAAATGTGTTTTTGACATATTTTAATTTTCTACAGCCTTGAAACATGAGATCAAGCATTGCCCTGAAAAAACCTTTCCGATTAGTTCAATTTGTTTATTGCAATTTATTCGATGTTTTTGGTCAATTTCATTGCAATACGATGTTGAGGAGATCATTGGTAATACTATCAATCAATGTTAGAGGTTTTTCACTGAGTCAATATTTAAATGTTCTCTCCTAAACAAAAAATTCTTTATACACAGGGAATGGTTCGTTCGTTTCGACATCCTTCCTTAAATGCAGGTTTATTTCTAATGATGAAACTCATTAAAAAAATATATTTTATAAAAATCTTATGCCCTAATGGACGTATTTGAAATGATCCTAAACTGTTATTAATGATATAGGGGAAACCAAATATCAAGAATAATTATTAATGAATGTTGAATATACATAGTAATCGCAGAAGGACTAGTACTTATAACAAAATGAAAACGACTATTTCATCTAAAACAGGGATTTCAGGGAAAAACTGGACGATTAGAAAATTAAAGATTAAAAGGTCAAGAGCATACAATAATAAGACTTATAATTCCAACTTCGCTATCCATCTAAATGAAAATAACCATAAATTCAAGGAAGACTCGGAAGTGAAACTAATACATCAAGTAGAAAATAGCCTGCAATTTAATATTTAAATAAGAAATAATAATATTGTTCAAAACCTATCCAGATTTTTGTTAAAGATATAAGATGAATATTTCCAATAGATACATTTTTAATTTGTTTCCTATAGTAACGAAAAAAACCAACCCCTCATTAGAAAAACCCAAGAGTTTAATCTATATGGTCCTTTTCACCACCCTTTCCAGTCTTGATTTCTTTCAGAAGTCCGTTTCGCCACCTTAGATGAGTACCAAGATATTTGATTTCTTGTCTTATATTTTTAAAAACTTTAATATTTATAATTTACGAAACAATATGCTGATGTTGTTAAAATTTTGTATCTTTTAAAACTGATGATGAATTTTTATAATTCGAAAATAGTTTTCACATAAAACAATTAAAATAAAAGTGGCAATTAATTTATCAATCCTTATTGTATTGATTGTTTTATACCATCATGCGTACTTCATGCGCTGCAAATAATGTTTGTTTTTAATAAGAAATAATTAAATAACGAATTCTAAATCGATAATATCGAAGCTTCGTTTTACGGTCGATGCGTTATGATCTAGTTTACTTTTTAGAACTGCCAGAATGTCATGTGGTAATCACTTATCTATTTATTTCATGTTTGATTTTATGTTCCAAGAATAATTACAAACTGGATACAACAATATATGGTCCATAATATTGCCTAACATTATGGATGATCGTTTAATTTTGCAATTCCAAGTATTAACTAACTCTGGAGGAGTATGAAACCAGTATATCGGAAAGTAAAGCGAGTGCGTACTACGTTATCGGTTAGGCGTTCATGGAGTTTGGAAGGCGATAGTAAAGTTACTTTAAAAGAGGCGGCCATATCGGGAGCGGAGATCTGTCCAAACTTGTGCCAATTATCCTTCTTCCTTTAATTAACGCTTTAATTAATTAATAGCGCCTATTTGCCTGCCGGGCACGTCCTCCTCCGGTTTTGCTCCCGTGTTCCTCCCTCCCCTGGCCGGCCTCCCGTTTAACATTTCCACGGGGAGGCAACCACCGCAGAGCCTCAAGTTTATGGGGTGAGTATGCAAATAGAGTCCTAACAGGTCCATGTCTCCCGCAAATACAGCTTCGATCGTAAGGTGTGCCTCCATTGGGATTATTCCCCAATCTCAAAATATCTGTGGTTTAATTCCTTTCCTACCGGCAAATATTCCTTCTGGTTTTCACCTCCAGATGTAGCTGAAAAATCCATTCAACGGTCGCTGGTTTTATGTACACACTCAAAAAGAGATATTTATTCGGTCCATTATCCTGTTAACTATACTGTACATATATGATTTCATTTTGTAAAAATCTTAAATACAATTTTTTTTAAAAAACAATCTATTGATATTTACAACTGTATACATATATACAATAAGTAAATTTTAGAAAATAATTACAATGACTTGTCAATAACATGCAATGGACCACTCAACAGTAGCACTTCAATAAAAGTTCTATATTAGAAGGTCTCTCGGCCATCTTCTCACACGCTTTGGAGGATTGTCGAAAATTCATTGTGAGACAAGTTGGGAGACTAGTTGATTCGAAAGGGTATGGAGTTTACCATGAAAGGAAGGGTAGCTGGTTTCGGCCAAATTTTACGAAGGATTTAGGAGTGTAAGTTGGTATAAGAGAAATATTGGAAGATGGAACCCTAAAGCTCAAAGCCATATGTCCAGATGGGTCTAATTACGACGAGCAGTTTCTCGTCTTTTAAGCTTTGTTTTGTTATACATAATTTAATACTCTGTTCAAATGAATGAATTCCTTACTCCTTATAATTATTAAAATATTAAGATATTATTAATATTGAAATTTTAATCTCACTCCTTATTAATTATTCATCATTTTGAAACAAAAAATAAATGAATTATTATAACAATATTTATCATACTTAAGTCTTATTTATATTACTGCTCTAATAATTATTTAAAAATGTTAAATTAATAATAATCCATCACATTTTCCAAACATTTGATATCCATTACTTTCTACAATATGTGCAATCTGATTATTGGTTTTTTAACTAGCAATAGTGTTCCTCGCATATATTAATCCTTTATAAAAGTTTATCAGATTTTCCGTGGATCTTTGATAACGTTGTGGTAGTACCTAACTACTAACTAACTTATGTAACATAACACATACATAACACTTTAATTTTTAGAGGTGTTGTTCATTTGATAAAGTGTAGATCCACAAGAAAATTGGCACAGATTTTTAAATAAATAAAAACGATAAAAAAACTAAATTTCGGGAATCACACAAAACTTTTATGAGCCTTTAAAGGAATAAATATTAAAGCGATGATTACAAACAAAATATTTATAAACCAGTGATGAATGTTTTAAAATTTAAGCATCGAAAGTAAACGGAATTAAACTTTAAAGTAAATGGTTGAAGATATAAACGAACCTTTTAAATTTCTCCTTATTTTCTAAGAAACGCGTAAATTATTAACGATGAATTCCTGATTGCGGTTCATCGTAAAATATTCATTGCACTCTTTTTTCTTTTTTTTTTTCTTTTTTTTTATAACATCAAAAACTTCTCAGGTAGTTCGAAAGTTTTATTCGTGGCAGTTATGGAGATATTATTAATGGTTTAATAACTTGTATGCTTACAAAATTAAGCAGACCTTCAATTTTCAATAATCTTTTTAGATTTTTTTTTTACTGTGTAACAAATTCAATTTATAATATATATATATATTTTACATTACTGACGCAGGTGAAAGAGAAGGATTTCACTTGTCTCTTCAGTTATGGGAGGAGGAATCCCTCTGATGTGTATATGTTGTAAATAAATTATGATTGTGTTTTTAAGTTGAATCAATTCTATATTTATTATTACTCATATTGTTTTTATATTTATGTTTTTATTTTATTGTATTTTTTTACACTTAAGATATGGTATAGTTTAAGGTTATTTTTTTCCCACTGTATTATTTGTATTATATATTATGAGGTTTTTGTTTATAGGTTTTTTCCTCTTCTTTTCATTTATTTGTTATTTTACATACTGTTTGAATGCATCCATTAAGCTGTTCATATTATTTATTTCCCTCTTTGAGGAAGATTGTAATACTTCCTCAATAAAAAATTTATTTAAAAAAAATGTCTTTGGAAGATGGAAAACCTTGAACTAAGTTTCTTAATTTTAAAATTTTTAATGACAATATTTTTAGAAGATTCATCAATAATTTACCATTTAATTATATAAATAATTTTTGATCTGAAAAAAAAAAATACCCTCTAGTTGTGGATTTTAGCAGTTTTTAAATTGTTTTATTTTGTACAAGTAAATTACATCACCACCTCTGAGAGGTGAACCAACGGGAAGAAGAGTTTGAAAGTCTCTTTTTATAATTTTTTCAACAAATATCTCAAGAATTATTAATATGTAATAAGTAAAGAACTAATTAGTTTGACAAAAATTAATTTGTTAAAAAATTAACAAATAGTATAAACTTCAATATTAGAAAGATATTTTATTTTTTAGGATCACAAGTTTATTTCATATCATTTAAACTAAATTAATTTCTTTAGTTTTGAATACCTTTTGCGAAAGTTGATAGTTCCAAAGTGTTTGAGAAAAAAAATGTATACAGACATTTACACTGCCCCCCTTTCTAATAGTAGTGGGGATTTAACTGTGCTGTAAAGAATTCATTAATGACTATACCAAATTACAGTAATACATATTTTTAAAAAACTCTTCTTTGTTGCCTAGATGGCTTAGAATTGTGCACCAATAGTAGTATTCATAAATAAATTCTTAAGAGCATATACAAATGAATCATACGAAAATTAACATATAACATGAGCCAACGTTAAAGGTCACCAGTGATGGCATTTATGATATTGTTTATCAGATGGTCTTTAAAATTATATTCCAACAATCATATCTGTAAAAAACAAGGTGAAAAAATCATTTCTCAGTAGGCAAAATGTTACATTTTTCATTTAAACCATTTAAGCGTCAAATCAATATTTTCCTTTAAATTTTTAATCAAGAAATTGTCATCAAATATTCGATCCTGGCTAGACCGACAGAGCTATAATGTGTAAAAATGTTACATTTTTGAGTGTTAGAAAAAGTTACCTATTTTGAAGGTGAAAAAAAGTTATACATACTAACGAATCATACATAACTAATAAATATATTTTTAAAAAATTATAGTTTACTTTTATGTATAGTACAAGAACCCTCACCAAGGAAACAGAAAGAGTATGGGAGAGAAAAGTATTAAGAAAGATTTTTGGTCCGATTTTTCAAGAAGGAATTTGGAGGATCCGCCCAAATAGAGAGCTGAGTACACTCTACGAAAACATCGACATAGTCACATATGCCAAAAAAGGAAGATTAAAGTGGTTCGGTCACGTTGAAAGGATGCCAGAAGGAAGAGTTTCCAAGAGAATGTTATATGGCAGGCCTGACGAACACCCTTCAATAAATAAATAAATAAAAAAAATAAGAAAATCAGGGATGCAGTCAGAAAGAAATAAACACGTCTAAGTTAGAAACTATTTATAGAGTGCCAACGTTTCGACCACTCTATAAATATTTTTTTACTTGGACGTGTTTATTTCATCTTGACTGCATTCCTCGTCATCCTCTTCCTTTATAAACATATAAAATATAGTATAAAGATGAAAACTAGTAAAAAAAAAAAAAAAAAAATTGAACCATGTGTAGATTCAATAAATGTATGTCAAAATCAACTTAACGATGTTTAAGTAAATTCATCAAACCTCAATTGAAAATCAGTATAAAGGTTTTTTCTTTTTTTTAATATCATGCCCACTCCATTTTATTAAATGTCAAATAACCTTCCCTTCTTGTCTTCATAACTCGGATACTCCTACAGATTGAGTACTTCCCGCTGGACGGGAAATATCACTCACCTGCCTCGATAGATCGATAGGCTTTCAACACGATACCTTAAGTCGACTTTTGTAAAGAGGTGATTTGTACAGAAAAAAAAGGGGGCGTAATTTATGGTCGAGGAGAGGTGGGGGGAGGGGGCCTTTGCGGACCGCAGATTAATTGCGGCCCCTGGAAAACGTTGAGTAATTTCCTCCAGTTCCAGTTCGGCTTCGCTAATTCCAGTTCGGTTAAAGAAGTTTCGGCTGTTTTCAATTCCCCTCAGTCTATTTCCTTTGCCGTCTTTACTTAATAGCCTCCTCATGAGTTATATCGGTATCTCATCCTCCCGTCTCTAAGTCATTGTTTCTTGTTGCTCTTTTAGCTTATATACAATTTTCGTCTTCAATGTTCCAAGTTAGAACTACTTTTTTTTTTTTCAAGAGCAGAAAGAAAGAGGTTGAAATATTAATCATTAAAATTTTGAATAAATATATACCTATATATTTTTTTTTAATTTATTGATTTTTACAACTGTATACATTATATACAACTAGCAAAGGTGAGGAAAATGATTACAATGACATTTAAATAACTTGTGAAGAACTACTCACTCTCTTGGACAACTTCTATTTAGACGCCTTTGAGGGTTATCGGGAATTGAGCTTAAGGCAAGTTTGAAGAATAGTGGATTCGAGTAGTTATAGAGTTTACTACGAAAGGATAGTTATCTGGTTCGGGCAAAATCAGCAACATTAAGATCTTTATGGATAATTTTGTTTGTGACGAAGTAAGAATCATTAAATATTTGTCGAAGGATTTTGGATTGCAAGGATTTAATGCGAGGTGAATTAGATGATTTAGTGTAACCCTAAAGATCAACTCCACAAGCCCAAACAGATCTAATAACTGTCAGGTAGATGAGTCTTTTTTAGTACCCTAAAAAATTGTTTTTTTTTCTCATATAGGTATATAATATAATAGTCCAAGCAACGAAGACCAAAAAAGGCCGATTAGGGGACTTAATTCATGTAGAAGCCAATTTTGGCACAGTTGTAGGGGAAGGTGTCCTTAACAACATACTAGAAGTACTGGGGGGTGGGGGTGGAGCTAACGGAGGGGGGGGGGGCGCTCTAAAGGTCATTTTTTTCAGTTTTTCGTTAATAACTCGAAGACTCTTACCCCTAGCGAAAATGTGTTTATGTACTAAATTAATAATTATAAAATTCTTTACAAAAAAGGTACTATACACTTTTTTGTTAACAGCAATGCTTAAGGAGATATGGAACGAGAAAAATGAAAATTAAAAGAAAAAACCCTTTTATATTGTTAAAAATGAAATGTTTATGGTTTATATGATTAATCTTTTAGCGCCCTTGGTTCCAATTATCAAAAACAGCTTACATATGTATGTATGTATGTATGTATGTATGTATGTATGTATGTATGTATGTATGTATGTATGTATGTATGTATGTATGTATGTATGTATGTATGTATGTATGTATGTATGTATGTATGTATGTATGTATGTATGTATGTATGTATGTGTATGTATGTATGTATGTATGTATGTATGTATGTATGTATGTATGTATGTATGTATGTATGTATGTATGTATGTATGTATGTATGTATGTATGTATGTATGTATGTATGTATGTATGTATGTATGTATGTATGTATGTATGTATATATATATATATATATATATATATATATATATATATATATATATATATTTTTTTTTAAGGCTTTTATAGACCTTGGAGATCCTTAGTTAATTAAATACATAATAAATAGTTAAAATAAAGAACATTAAACTAAGTGATACTTATCGAGCCCAGGAAGTATCAGAGCTGTTTGATTAAATAACTTGGATACCGTTACTTTTAGCACATTTTGTTTTCTATACATTATTAAAGATAAGAAATTTTGCAACAAATTTGGTTCTATTTATTTTTTTGCTAAGATCAATAGTTATAGAACTGTGGAGGACGAAAAAATTGGCTAACTTTTGGTAAGTTGCACTTTTCCGCGAAAACACGTTTGTCGGCACTTTTTTGACTATAACTCCAAAATTATTTGTTCGATTTGAATTTTTTTTTTTTATCTGAACGCTGATTAAATTTGCTTTCTGAACCCACAAATGTGAAATTTTGATCAAGTCTCGTAAAACACCCATGCAAACACGTTGAGAAACCCATACTATTGTGCAATTTTTTTATTTTTGGTTCATTTCTCACTACAACTCCAAAAATATTGGTCCGATCCCAAATTTCTTTTTTTCATCTCAAAGCTGGTTAAATTTCCTATTAGATTCTATAGATTTAAGTTTAATGAAGTTCCGTGAAATATCCATTCTACCTCGTTAACTTCCGTGTACTGTTGTGAAATCCTTATTTTTTTCGAAACATTTCTCGTTATAACTCTAAAAATATTTATTCGATCCTGAATTTCGTTTTTAAATCTTAAAGCTGGTTAAATTTGCAATTAGATCCTATATATCAAACTTTGATTTAAGTCCGTGAAACACCCACGCCAGCCCAAACAACATTTCAAAAATGTCAGGTTTTGCCAAAACATACGCATTTAGTGTGCTAGCATGGGTATTACATGGAATATAATTAAAAGTCATAGATAGGACCTGATTGATAATTTAAGTAGCTTTAAAATGAAATAAAGCAATTTGGAATCGGACATATTTTTTAGGAGTTATAGAGAAAATATGCTAAAAAAAAATAGAAATTTTTAACAACTCGCAGTTGTTAGCGTGCTGGCAAGGGTATTACATGGCATTTTATCAAAATTTGATATATAGGACCTAATAGAAAATTTAACCAGCTTTAAGATTTAAAAACGAAATTCAGGATCGAATAAATATTTTTAGAGTTATAACGAGAAATGTTTCGAAAAAATAAGGATTTCACAACAGTACACGGAAGTTAACGAGGTAGAATGGATATTTCACGGAACTTCATTAAACTTAAATCTATAGAATCTGATGATAAATTTAATCAGCTTTAAGATGAAAAAAAGAAATTCGAGATTAGACAAACAGTTTCGGAGTTATAGACAAAAGAGTACCGACAAACGCGTTTTTGAGGAAAAGTGCGACTTACCGCAAGTTAGCCAATTTTTCTTCCTTCACAGTTCTAAAACTATCGATCTGACAAAAAAAAAAACGAATAGAACCAAATTTATTGCAAATTTGCTTAGCTTTAATAATGTATATAACCCAAAATTTGCTGAAAGTAACGGTTTCCGAGTTACTGGATCAAAGTGCTAAATACATACAATTTTCAACACTTTCCCCCCTCCCCTGCCCAAACCTGAACATGTTTCAAAGAAATCTTTTAACCACATTTACAGCTAAGGTTGATGAACAATATGCAATAGTCAGATCTTTTTATTTTTGGTTCGATATCAAGGTTCGAATGCTAATTTCCCTGTACTATAATAAGCATATTTGGCTTAACAACAATAATTTTATTTTTAGCAATAAGCTTTCAAATTATAATAATAAACTATTGATTTTAAGCAATAAACATTGCAATTTCAATAATATATATATAAATTTTAACAATAAAAACGTGTTTTTTTTTTACATTTTCCATATTTCCCCCACTATATCTTCTTAAGCATTGATCCTAGAACCAAAATGTATAGAACCTTTTTTGTTAACAATTTTATGTTAATTTATTTAGTATATAAACACATTTTCGCTAGAGGCAATAATTTTCGAGTTATTAACGAAAAACTGAAAAAACCGACCTTTAGAGCCCCCCCCCCCCACCCTTAGCTCCACCCCCACCCGCCAGTACTTTTAGTATGTTGTTAAGGACACCTCCCCCTACAACTGTGCCAAAATTGGCTTCTACATGAATTAAGTCCTCTGAAAATCCTTCGTTGCTTGGACTATAACAGGATATGAATTAGATGTGTAAATATATGTTTTAGGTATTTGCAAATATTTTGTCTTATTCATATAGTTCTTAATTTGTTTTTCTATATATATCTTTTCCTTTCTATTCACTATATATATTTTATTTATTGATTTTTCCTGAACGCATTGTAATTACTATATTAGCATATTGTTATTATTATTTTTTTATCTCTTCTTTTCTTATGTTTATCTATATCACAAAGTTATATTTTCAATTATACATAAATATATCATCTTTTATACATATTATTATCTTTCTTTGGAACTAAGATAGCAAGACTATTATACAACCTTATTATACATATTTGTTATTCTTAGGGGACAATATGTTCCAAGATAAAGATTATTTTTTCGTTTCATTACATCGGTAGTTTTAAATGTTTGTTTAGTAAATGATGAAGAAGTCATGAAAGACGAGCTGTTTCCTGTTATTTTAGACTTTTATGTGGATTAAAAATTAAATGTTGGTCCAGTTTGAGTCCTAGATAGCGGATCTGTTCAACACGAATAAATGGAATATTATTGTAGGATACTATAGGACAGGAAGTTGTAGATTTGTGACGAGGGGTTATATTAGTATTAAAAAAAAATAATGAAGGTGTAGAGCAAAGCATTAATTAAAAAAACACAATTTCCACGATTTTTTTAGGGAATTTGAAAACTTGTATCTTTGTTCAAGCTATAGAGCTTAATTCCAGATCAAAACTAGAAAATGAAGTTTAGCAATTATTCCTTCTTCGGGGAGTTCATCTACGGGTGGCAGGAAGTGGTAGAGGTCTACTTCACCTTTGGCGTACCACAATTACAGGAAGACCAGCAGTCTTCCTACAGAAGTAGGACGGATGCTGCGGACCCCGGGGACTACCAGGCAGGCCGGACAGATGCTTTCAAGATTTTTACCAAATAGTAATCATTTTCCCTTGAAATGTACAATAAGAATTTAAATAAATAAAGTGTTTATTTGACAGTAGTGACATAAATAAAACCCATATGTTGATCCCGCTGCGGAATAACGAAATTGTTAGAAAGATGGTCAAAGATTATCAACAAAAGCGGGGAATATATTATTAACTAAAATTTATTCTTTTTACGAAAAAAAACTGGTTTCATTTCACACTTAAAAAACCGAGCAAAAGTATTGATTCTCCTGATACATTAGGAATCAAGATATGGTTTCCAAGAGATTAAATAGTCGTTCAGATATTCCACGGATAGTCTGCTTCGGGGAAATACATAAATGTCTAAGTCAGCTTGCAGACCCTGAAACGGAAATATGTGGATCTAGAATGATTTGACACAGTCCTTGAAACAGAGTATTAACTTCTACGGAAAGGAGTAATAATATAGGAAAACTATGGTTAATTGCAATAATCTTGGCAACTCATTCCAAGTTGTCTTATCTTTTGTAAGTGTAAATATCTGTGAGAAAGGACCATTTAAAAAAAAAACATATTATATAAATATATATTACCTTTTGATATTTTTTTCCTTGTGAGCTCTAAGAAATTATAAAAATATTGTAATTTATTTCGAAATGAAAGTCCAAGGGTACACTGATCATATAAATATCTTCATGAAGCAACAAAAATAATTCTAATTCACTGCTACTAATTCTTTAGTAAACAAGAAACAATTAATCCGCATTAAATAAATATTAAATTCTTATAATGCCAAACTCTGACTTTTATGTTTGACAATGGACTATAAACAAGAGCTTTATAAATAATGTACATTTCCTTTAAATTATAAATACATCTGTTGTGGATAAATGTATTTTCTTAATCCATTAAATAAATAATACATTAGACATAATGGGTCGAAATCGTTTGTATGTTGTAATTGGCTGTTCCCACCTCGGGCTGTCCGTCCTAACAACAATAGAGCGCTTCTGTTTGTTCTGATGATCGATGGGATCTTATTTAGAGAGGGAATGCTACAGCACGCTATTGTAGCGTATTTTCTTATGTATTTTATTCGGCTCAGAACGGATTTTATTAATCTATAATAATAATGGATCGGTTTAACAGAATTACAATTTAAGATTAATGGCTCTATAAACATAAAAAATCAACAAGCTACACTAAATTAAATAACAGTGTATGTTTAAAAGTAAATAGTCTTAGGATGAATTACAATGTTTTATGAAAAAAGCTTATTTAACCGTTGAACAAATAAAATTTTATTTCTTTTCATTAACTACTTCTGATTGAATATGAGGTTATTTGGATTATTTCCAATATATTTAAAAAGTTAAAAAAAAAATATAAGATATTTGCTTAACTGAGAATGATAATGATATTGTCTAAATTATCAAGAAATCATAAATGATAGACAAAATATGATAAATTACACTAAGGGACTACTACTAGCAAAAGAACATTTATTAGTACTGGTTACTTCGTTACAGAAAGTATTTCATCATGTATTGCAACTTATTTAGAAACAACGAAATAATCTTTTTTTATTTTGCTGATTCTCCATTTTTCCCTACATAAAACATCGTTTTAACATTAACAATAGACGCCAACAAACGATAGGATTCAAGTATGTATAAAAAAACCAACCCTGTATCGTTAGAGGAAAACAAGTCGATTATGATCAACAGTTAAGTAATTTCATCCAATAAGGAAACTAGCGATAAAAACCAAACACGGTGATTTTATATATATATATATATATATATATATATATATATATATATATATATATATATATATATAATATATATATATATATTATATAAGCTACAGCAAAATTAACGTTTTAAAAATTACAAAACAATTTTTTTTTTCTTCTGCGTTATTCAGTTTTTCTTAAAATATTTTTTTTAAAAATTCAACTAAAAATAATAGTGAAAAAAAAATTAAATAAAAGAAACACTAATCTTCCGAGAAAAAAATTTTAAAGATAAAAAAACTAATCAGAAATTTTTTTTTTAGAAAAACTGTTAAATTGAGAATTGATCTATCAAAACATGCCCATTTTCGGATTTTTTTTTTTCAGGTAAAGATGTATACTTACCTTCTTTTCGTTCTATCACATCTATCAAGGATTTTAATAATATAATTGTTTTAGATTTAACAGCAAGCAGGAGGACTGGAGTGGTTTCAAGTTGTCTTTTAATTAAGTGTACTTGTTCAGTTTTGAAAGATGACTCCCCAATTATTATTATGTGACAGTGAACTTTCAGTTGATTTCTTTAACCTTATGTCGGTCGCTCCAATACCTGTTATTGTACTTTTTACAAAATAAAACACCCTGTTTTTCACCCGTTTTTTGTCTATATTCTGTATTGCACATGACCATTCTACATTTAAGATAGAATATATCTACAGTATTTTACCTGAGAAAATATACTTAAATGAAAATATGTCTAAATTAGTTTTTAAGAACAATTATAAAAAAAAAAAAATTAATAACTTAACATATATTTTCATTTTCATGAAATATTTTTTTCTAACCAAAGATCTCGTATACCTTTTAAAATACGGTTTTCCCATTACATCTCTATTTAACACAATCTGAATAATATAACTTCATAGATCGTCCATTACTGCATATCTTTTCCTTTGAAACAATGCCCTTTTCATGAAAAAACCTAACTGCACTTTCTTAATTATTAATTGTACTAAGAAGCCGCTTTAAATTGTACATATTAAACAATATTAATAATCTGTATTGTTCTCGTAACTGAAAGATAAGGTTATTATATATATATATATATATTTTTTTTTTGTATGCATTTATTGAAATTTACAACTGTACAGAATATATACATCAAGTAAATGTATTGACAACGATTATAATAACATGTTAAAACTTGGAAAGAACTACTCATCAATAGCACTTTATTAAAACTTCTACACTAGAACGTCTCTAGGCCATCTTCGTTTCAGACGCCTCGGAGAATTATCAGGAATGGAGTGGAAAGCAAGTTGAGAAACTAACGGATTTGAGTGATTGTGGAGCTTACTATGAAAGGATAGGTATCTGGTGTGGGCTAATCAGCGACATATGGAACATTAAGGTCTTTATGGATAAGTTTATTGGTGACAAATTAAGGAGCATTGAGGATTTCACGAAGGATTTTGGATTGTAAAGATTAAATACGAGATGAATTGGATGGTTTAGTGGAGCCCCAAAGCTCAACTCCGTACGTCCAAACAGGTCTAATCACAGTCATGGATATGAGTCTTTTGTAATTAATTGGGAGCTTTGAACGTTTGTCTAGTAAATGTTGAGTTGTCTGAAACGACGGGCAGTTTCTTGTAGTTTTAGTCTTATGTGTGGATCTCTAGTTAGTCGTTTGTCCAAATGGAGACCTAGGTTATTATATTTAAAAATTAAGTTATGTGTTTATTAAAATTAATATTTATAGAATCACTGTTACCTGGTATCAAATCACTGGTGCCCGTATAGTACACAAGTACCAAAAAAAAAAAAAAAAAAAAAAAAAAAAAAATTGAAGTGACTTTTACAAATAAAATGTCCAAACATAGTCGCCGAGGTATTTTGACTTTCCACAAAGGATTCGAAGAAGTCTAGTCTGAAGTTGCTAGTTCTGGTAAATGGTGATGTAAAAATGCCTTAAGGTCAAATTGGAGACTGGTTATTTTGCTTCTGGAAAGCATGATTTCCTTCATAAGCTCCAGGAATAATGTTTTTAAATTTTTTTGCGAAAAAAAGGGCTTTCATTTCCTTTTAGCACAGTATACACATCTTGGGAATTGAGTACAGCAATATTTATTAGAAGAAAAAAATGTATAACAAATCAGAACGTGAGTAGTCCCGCAAATTTTCTGAAAAACTCACAGGAAGCGAGATTGAATAACGAATCGGGTGTTGTATTGAACAAAATAAAACGCCGGTTGGAGGTTAAGAATTTAATTTTTTCAAGAGGAAAATTTGTTATCAAGTTATGTTCAATATTTGTAGAATATCAAAACGGGTTACAGGAAAATTTGTTCACTTTGTTTTGTAATTGGAGAAGATGATCAGGGATGCCGTCAAAGAGGAACACCGCGACTAAGAAGAAATTCTTTAATAAGTGACAACATTTCGACCTGCCTTGCACGTCTTCTTCAGGGCTATAGTGAACAAAATACTAAATGTGACAAAAATAACGGACCGATAAACGGATGTAATGTAAATAAAAAAATAAAATAAAAATGTGGAAATATGGGAAAGAACGAGGGAAATAATGTAGAAGGTGATAAAGGAAAAGAAACGGATAAATAAATAAAGGTGAAGGAAAATAAAAATGGAAATATAAAAGGAAAAGGGAAAAAAAATGGCAAAGAACACTTACCCACCAAACCACACTTGTGAGGAGACGAACGATGACAGGTAAACAGCTGGGCAGGTAAACAGATTTAAAATTATCAAAAATTTTTTTTTTAACTTTGGAGGTTAAAAAATTTTATATAATTTTTAAAATAAATATTTATATATTTTCTTTTTTTTTAAATTGCAGGTCTTCAAAGGTATACAGAAGTTAAACATTGAAGACCCTTTCACTGGAATCAAATTAAGGAAATAGCTTTAGATATTTTTTTTATTACAAATAAAGTCTTTATGAAGTAATATAAATAAATATTCTGTTATTAGAATCTCAATGGAGTCCTATCAGATCGAGAGTTCCCGGCACTTGTAGAATATTTGATGAAAAAATATAAAAAACTGTGTAAGTATTAGAAGTTCTGAAAAATAGCGCTCCCTGAAAAACTGCGAAATAGAATTACAAGAGGGAGGAAATTGAAATGGAAAACGGGTGAAGTATCCAAACTTTATTAACGTATCTTGCGGGGACATGTATAAAGCTAACTCCGAATCCCTTGGGGAGGATCGTCTTATTCAGCTGAGTTGTCCCTCCCAAGGATGCCCCTTCCTCCCTCCTCACTCCTCCCAACCATCCCTTTTAGGTCCGGCTTAAAAGATACAAGTTTTAACTTTCTTTTCCAACTTGAAAGATTACCGTAACTTCATGAAATAATATCCTCAGTCACTTTCTAACGCGATAGCTGTTGTCCACCGATATATTTTATTTGTTAAATAGAATTCTTCCCAAGGAATATATTTTTTTAACAAAAAAATTTTTTTTCTTAACGTTGGAGGACAGCAAAACAGTCGAATATTTAACGATTTCAATCCTTTTAATCCTACTGTTAATAATCCATACTATGCTTCCAACAAAACCTTACATAATCACTTCAATATACTTTTTGTCCTTGAGATCATACTACTCAAATTTTTAAAATTCCATCAAAACCTTTCCAACCACCCTTACCCTCCGGCTTATTCAATATCCAGTTCCATACATTCTTATAACCCACCACGCACCTTAAAATGACGATGACCCTGAGACCTAATAAATATATATCGCTGGAGTTCTGGCAATGGACAGGTTCTCTACTCAAGTTCAGAACGACTCTGGCGCTCCCTCTCAGCCTCCAATGGATTATGACACTAGGGGGGTGGCTGAAGGAATAGCGTTGGGATTACTTTGCGCCTGGCTTTATTAAAAGAAGGAAAGATTTCCTTTATCCAGTATTATTTAATTTAACACTAGAGCACTTTGATATAAAGTTAATACATGCTACCGGGGCTTAACGACAATAATGTATGAAGGCACGATAACCATTGCATTAAACAAAACGTTCTTGCGTTCGTTCTTTGGATTGGCACTACTGTCTGGACCTTTCCCTCATTCAACAGCTTGCTCCACCCGGCCTCATCCATAGCATATCGTCTCCAGCGGTGTACACCAAAAACCTTCAGAATTGCCTCAACATCTTCTTATCATCGCAGGCGAGGCCTACCGCTTCCTTGCACACCACCTGTCTTCTGTTTTATGCGGATTCTACTAGTGTTAATTGTCTTACATGTCCCGACTGTCTTAGTCGTCCCATCCGTATAAAGTAGAAAATGTATCCCTCTCTAAATGGCCTTTGGAGTTCCTTATTCACTCCAATAATCTCTAACTTTTATTGCACCGAATACTCGACAAAGAACTTACAAAAATTTCATTACTGATGTTTGAATCCATGATTCTCAGCCATAGGTGACAAAAAAAATGTGAAACGGCTTTACGAGTGTTTTATACTTTGAAAGCCTTCTCTTGGAAGGTTCTTGACAAGATTGAATTTGGAACTTTCCCAGCTGAATACTCGGGTCTTCACCGTTCCTCTTTCTAGTCATCATAAATATAGTCTTTTGGACATTGATCTGAAGCATGAGTTCTCTATAAAATACAACGTTCATAAAATCCAGCAAATAAATCAGTCTAGTAATAATAATGCAAAACATGTGGTAAGCCGTAGGAAAGATGACAGTTTCTGTGATAAACGTTTTTCATATATTAGGGTTGAATTTATAAAGATGTAAAAGTGGGCCAGGTCTACAATATCCAGAAAATTTTATTGAACTTTTCAAAATTGATGTTTCAAAATCTCAAACCTGCTCACGACGATCCTATTATCCAAGAAAATAAAAATTAGGAGATTCAAGATTATTATTCTTTATACAGTTCTTTACGAGTGCAATCAGTGACTGAGTTTTCGAATAGGTAGAATATTAGTCCATAAATAAAAATTAAAAAGCTGTGAACCGTCGATCGAAAGGACCAAGACATGAGAGGATTGTATGAGAGCTGATATGGATTGGGCTAATGTTGGGGTGGAATGGAGGGGATATGTGGTCAGAGATTGATGGTATTAGCATGGAGGCTTGGTGTTCGCTGAAACTTTTTATTTTATTTTTCAACAATGTACAAATAAATAAAAGCTTCATAGTACTTCAGTCATTATAAAAAAAATGAATTCAACTTAGCTAAGAAATAAAAATAATTTAATAGTATGTTTTATATAAACTAATCACTCATAAATTACTGAAAGTTAAGGAGGAATGAAGAAGTGATCGATGAGAAAAAATCCCGAGATGTTTAAGTATAGATTGAATTTTAAAAGGCAATTTTTTTTATTTACAGTCTATTCAATTGTTTTAATGAAATTAAACGGAAGTGCATAGAAGGCTTTTGAATTTATTATCTTGACTCGTTTGTTAAGCCACAGATTGGAAAAAAAAAAAGTGGGGGGTTGGAATAAATTCACCTCATTGTTTTTGCCTGAGTCTAAGGGGGGAGGGGGAGGGCTGACGATGCAGTTTGCTCCCTTTATTTAACAGAACCTCTCATTCAGCCAACGTCCTCTATCGATTCTCGGCCTTTGTTTACGTGATAGCTGTCTTTCTATATTTTATTGTAGGATTTAAGTTATTTTCGGGAAAACAAAGAAAAACGTCAATGGACACACGAAAAAATGAAATATTAAATAAGACATAACCCTGTTATGGAAAATTCCAAACCTTCGGTACTACTAAAGAAATTAGAAGTTGCTACTGCTTTACTAATACATAAAGAAGTTCAAATGATCGGTGTCAGAATTAACTTTCAGATTTCTAAGTCGTGGTCGGAATAAAGCTAATGCACTAAATTTATATTAATTTATACAACAAAGGAAAAAATAATTTTAGTAAAATTACAATCTTGTTCGGAACTTTGTTATCGTTGCTAAGCACGCTGACTTAAATGTCTCCGAGGATGAGGTCGGCTTGCACTGTTACGAGAAATTCGAAAAATCCATCAAATGATCCATTCCTAGTACATTGTCAGGTGTAGTTAGGGTTATTTAGTGGATCTGGAGTCCATATAAATTAATTTTAATGGATGAAACATTTTTATAAATAATTTACACAAATGAAATTGTATTACCTTAAGCCTGGCTTACCCTCCCATAAGTGGGGTTAAAAGCTTGGTTCGGGGTTTCCCTGGAATATTTCTAGGGAATAGGAAATTTTAAATTTTTTTGTATTTATTATTTTATTTTATTATATTTTGTGATTCATATTTTCATAGACTACATTCATTGACATCCATTTTACTCATTACCCTTATGCTTGTAATATTTATGCAATAAAACAATTTTATTTAAAACAAAAAAAAAAATTAATTTCCGATTTAAATGTGAAGTAACATAAGAATAGACCATAAAAATGGCTTTCTTAGCCTCATTCTAGGAGACTTGAGGTATATTATTAAGGACAGTTTTCTGCTCAACTGAACAATATTTTCGTATCTTTTTTTTAGTAAGTTTACTTCGTTGTTTAGGCCATATTATAAATTCTCCTATTATTTTATATATTCTATCATAAATTTTACTATATGTTTGAAATATAATATAGTTATAACCACACTACTAGGGATCAGCTGAAGAATAACCAATGATGTGATTGAAAGACTAAAAAGCTCTACAATCAAATTATATAGGTGCGGAACTGTTGGAGGCTTCGAAGGTGGATATGAGTTACTGAAGGTATCCGATACATCCTCAGTAGCATTAAGATTACTACTATAACCCCTGAGAAATGATGCTCAAGTGTCATAAAAAGGGAGAAAAAATTTTTTTGATAATTATCATTTCACAATTCTAACTTCATATAGTAAACATGTTATCGATCAAGAGCGTGCCGTGCTCTTGCCGATTATGCAGAAAGAGAAATTAGAATTAGAGAAATTACCAACTATAATCAATGCACCTTACTATGTATCCAAAAACATCTTAAATAATGACCTTGATAGATTTCAAAAAATTTCATCAAAAATGTTTCCTAATCCAATACACAAGCCCAATCCCTATTCAGTTATAAACCTCCAGCTAGTTTAGTGGTTATCCAACTATATTTTAACAAATACTAGTTATAATCCAGCTACACACATTTATAATTCTCCTCGTAGCTTAAAAAGGTAGGGGCCTAGTGATCTATTGTTAAATTCGACTTGGTACAGCCTATACCAGTGATGGGCAAAGTACGGCCCGCGTGCCTAGTGCGGCCCTTCGGGCTAGTCAATCCGGCCCGAAACATGGTCACACACAATGATACATAAGATAAAATTTATTTTATAAAAAACTAGAATAGAATGATTGTTTTCTTTTCGTTGCGTATTAATTATGGTATCGTCGCATGTCGGTAATAATCTCTTTCGTGAAAGAAGAAGGAACGAACAAGTCTGAACACTTTAATGATGTTAAATGGATTTCATACTTTGTATTTTTTACAGATCATCTCAGTGACATCAATAAATTAAACCTTAAATTCCAGGGAAGATTGAAGCCATCAATCAATTATTGATATTTGGAATCATATCAAAGGGGTTTAAAAAACAATTGAAGCTACTTTCCAAACAACTAGTCAAGAAATATTTTACTAATTTTCCAAGACTAAAATATATTGCAGTTACTGAAGAAAAACTTAGGAGCTATGAAAAAAACCTGTTTTTTTTTTGTTTTTTTTTAAACAGGAATTGGCCATTTTTAGCATGCCGTATAATGTGGATTGTTATTCGGTTAAACCAGAATTGCAGCTCGAACCGATTGAGTTGCAATACAACAATGAAATGAAGCAACTACTTATCAGCGTTTCTAAAATTGAGTCTCACAAGGCATTGTTAAAATCAAGTTTCCTAAGCCTGAAATCTTACGCTCAGAAGATAAAAGTGATGGTTGCATCTTCCTACATCTGTGAACAGGTGTTTTCTACTTCGCAAAAACAGCGTCAGGAACCGATTGACCTACCTTCAAATTATCTTCATTACAATGAGGCAGCACATCCCAGTTGCTACCAGATTACGAACAGCTTTTAGAAGCTCAGGCACAGTTTCATCTGCCACATACGCCTTCGTACTCTCAAAAATAAAGTTTATCAATAAAGTCAAAAATAAAGTTTATCACTTGTGAAACTTTGTTTTGTTCATTTTTTTCGGCCCGCCTAGATGTTTTTCTATTTTATCCGGCCCTCCCCTTAAAACGTTTGCCCATGTCTGTCCTATACAGTAACTCAGCCTCCACTGGGTTTTTACTCAAGTGACAGTTGAGGGACTCAACTCAGAAAGTTAAGGGACAGGTTAAATTCGGGGATCCTAAGGTTGAGTGTATATTTTACGCGATTATATATTTTATATTACTCATTCATCTATATTACTCATTGTCCTCGATTGAGGTGGATTGTAATACTCGATAGTTTTTTTTTTTTTTTTTTGAAAAAAATAAAATAATCTACCGATACCGTTCCAAGAGGAAACTTTGTGATTATAATGATGAAAGCGAAAGTATCGATTGTTTTGGAATAAAATCTAGCATTCACTAATTATAAAATTTAAATTATCGTTTCAAAAATAAATGCTACCTTCCTTAATAAAATTAAAGTTCAGGCGGGACGCGTCTCAATACTCCGTAATTCTTCTCAGTTGAGCGGGTGATAAACCAGATTGAATAACCGAACCGTGATGCGGATTCAGACGAAGCAGCTGGCAGAGACGTATATTATTGTTTTTCGATATGGCTGCCTTGGAGGAAACAATCCATCAAATATACATTTGTCGATAGCTCGCCCCGCTGAAAAATCGACCATCCACCCTGCCCATTCTTCCCCCTGGTCGCATTCTGGTTCCTACCAACCTCACCGTGTTCACATATCCAAAATCCAAGCAGCAAGAAGTATATGGTATACTCTTAAAACATAAGGTAAATATTATTATCAAAAATATATCGATAAAAGAGAAATAATTAAATTGGTAGTATTACCAGTTACTGAATATATTTCTGATATTCAACCAAGCTATAGTAAATAAACGGCATTTTATATGACATTTAAATATCAATTGCAAAACCGGAAATATCAATTTCTTAGGCTGGCTTAGAAGCTGTTGTGAATATAGTATCCCTCGAAAATAATCAAAGATATTTCAATGATGTTTAAGAAGGTCTAATTATTAATCTACAAAATTTAGCATTTCGCTCCTTTATAATTAATTTATTAAACTTCACTACTTGTTTCGAGAAAACGTTTTTTTACATCTTCAAGAAGGAATCGATTTTCCACATTAATATAAAATAAATAGAATATATGATTACATTCACGATGTACTGAACATAGTCTCCCTTAAAAATGTACATCATTTAAAGCTAAAAATTAAAAAGAATAAAAAAATTATGGAGAGAAAAATAATCAGAAAAATATCATAATAACCACTTCTAAGTAGAATTACAATATATTAGGCATACAATTATATTATTTCTACTTGTGGTTTTTATATTTGACTGCATTTCTGATTATCTTATCCTCCATTCATCTTAACAGTCAACTATACTTTTATCAATAAAAAAAATTTATAATTCATGATAATGCGTAAATAGAATAATTGTTTATATAAGCTGAAGATGGGAGAGTAGTTGTCCCGAAACCTGCAGTGAAGTTTAATAAATAAATAATAAAGGAGTAAAATGCTGAATTTTGAAGATTAATCAAATAATATTTTTAAAGACTGAGAATGATCATGTATTCACTAATATTCACTAAATATTCACAAAAAAAAAAAATTACAATTTGAAAATTTTATATATCCGAATTAAAAAAGCAGGAAAGAAAAATTCTTAGGAAGATTCACGGGGCAATCAATAGAGATGGAATTAGGATGAAAAAGCCTCAACATGAACTCAATAAAAAGACAGACACAATAATAGAGGAAATCAGAAAACGCCTAGTAAAATTTTACACACACATTTACCGGAAGATAAATCCAGAATAACAAAGAAATACTGGACATTTTTAAAAAAACAAGTAAATGCGGCACAGAATAGCTGAAAAAGGTGCAAAGAGACCTACAACATTTCAACATAGAAAATCTCGAAAACCGCACCAAATGCAGTAACAAAATAAAAAATGCTATGTTAGAAATACAATTGTCGCGACAACCTGGGAAAAAGTGAGCAGATGAATGTAAGAAAAAACATTCCGAGAGGATGAAAAGTTTTTGGGAAATGAAAAAAAGAGCAAAAGGAAAGTGAACTCATTAATTTAAGTTCGATCGCTCACATTCCTGAAGGGAAACAATTTCAATATTAATATAATATATACCCGGTTAACAAAAAGTAATGAAGGATTCACGTATTCACCTGAAATAGATTAAATAAAATGGATTAAAAGGATTTGCCACTGCCTTAATTACTTCATCAATTTTTTTTATTTTCTCATAATATTTATTTACATTACGTTTTTATTTATGATTATTTTTCGATATCAATAATGTATAGATATCTTTTTTAAACCATGCAGTGGCAAATCCATTAGATACCTCATCCTAGCTACTACTGGTCCATTGTATGTTTTTTTAGTGCAGCAAATTGATTACATTTTGTGAATATTTTTGACCAAGGCACTTTTTATATCGGATTTTATACTGTTTTGTGATATCGCATTGACTGGCTTTTAATACAAAATTTTCTTCTTCTCCTTTTCCGCCACACCGCAGCGAGAGATACCTACCTATAGACTTTGGCCCAATGGTACCTACTTGTCTTATCTGGTTCTTCCTTCTATGGATGGGGATGCCCATTCTTCATCTCTCTCAAACCTTCTTCTCAAGTCTTTCTAGATCTTTCTGGAGGTCTCTTTCTCTCTACGTAAGTAATCATAGTTATAAGATTTTCTGCTATTTCTGAAACGATCCCGTACTACCTCAGGATATTTTCTATATTATTTCCTCAGCAGGTCTTTTTTTGAGGCTTGCTCCGATCTTAGTAATCCTCACAAAATCTCATCTGGCTATTGTGCTTATTTGTGAGGAATCATGCCTCCATGGCAGAAGAAGGATTTTCACAATAGAAAAAAAACGATTTAAAGCTTGATTCCATTGAGTGGTACGAAATAAGAACTGTTACAGCAATGTATTTCAATGTGAAATGTTTAACCAAAAATATGTGTAAGCAATTTTACAATAATCAAAAAAATAGAAAAGATTGATTTTCACGTTAACTTTAAATATAATTTTTACGAAAAGACTGGAATATCATCAATCATCTTATATTGAGCCGACCCTCAAAGCTCCCATGGACTTGGTCAAGCGTTCGATTCCGTATGTTGATGTTGTGTTGCTGACAGAAGACCCCTCCTTAAATGCCCTTCGGATTGAGATCAAAGGATTCCCTTTAATTGTGTTGCCTATTAAACGGCAGGTTTGACCTCAGGGTTCTAATGCGGTTTGCAAACTCGTCGAAAGGCTGTGGATCTGTCGTCCTATGCATATTGATAGGGATCTTAGGGCCCATCAACGGGCGGCCTCCCCATCAGCCCCCTCAGCCGTTGTAATGGTTTACAATAATCCTCGCTCACAATATTATTGGATCAGCTAAGGTATTATTTAATACTAATTTATAAGGGAGATTATCGGATATTCTCATATTTTCACGATGTTTGGATTCATACAACTGTTCTTGTAAATACATACTAAAAATCCAATAAATATTGTTTTTCTGGGATTAGTGAAGCTATTAAAATAGACGAAATGCGACAGTGTTGCATTATTTCAAAATTAGTACTGGTTTATAATATAAAAATAACTGATATAATAATAATATAATTTATCAAATGTCTAACTATTCTCTACTGTTTTTCCCAATTCACAATCTAGAATTAAATGGATCAAATTACATAAATTAATAATTAAATTCAATTTACAATCAATAACTAATCGAAGTAAAAAAATTTGAGAGCAAATGGCGGTTACAAACTTGATTTTTTTCATTCAAACCAATATAGCTTCTAAACGAAATCTCCTAGTGACAAATGTAATGAACGAAAATATTCTCCATTAAATTTCTTATCAGTAAACTCCCGTCAAATTTGCGATCCGAGCAACACCAACAGAGCAAGAGCGTGTCAAACAATCCATAGCACCTAAAAAAAGTTGGCGAAAGATGACTTTATCATTTAAACCTATATATCTCCTAAACGGTAGGTCCTTGAGGCTAATAAAATGAACTTTATTTCCTCTTATTATTTTAGATTTCCTTTAGTTTCCTCTGTCTCCTTTACTATTTATTGGCCTGCTTCTTTTCATCTTCAGTCCACGTTCGTCCACTTCTCTTAGTTCTTTCTTCAGCTGGTCGTTCCTGGTCCTAACTTCTTTAATCCACGCTGTAGTGGTATCTTCCAGAGGTAGTTGAATATCTGTTTTGTTAATTTTTCTTTGTCCATTTTATACAAATATCCGAGAAACATCAATCTTTTCCCTGAGAGTCTTTGTTCCTTCTCAGTTTCCATCCATCATCAGTCTGTAAAGCAACCATGATCTTCCCTAAAATACTCCTTTCCAAGACTTCCAGCTTTTCGGACCTATAGTCCTTCGATAGGCCTTTACAGGTGTAGAGACATTCTGTTTTGACGACGGTGCTGTAGTGCCTTATTTTGACATTCCATCAGCTCTTTCCATTTTTAGAATGCGATCTCCAAATTGACTAAATGTTTATTATTAACAAATTATATACAAAATACGTAAACGAAATTTTGTATTATTATTTTTTAGATAAGTGACATTTACAGTTGTAAGTTACCGTAATGTGTTATATAGCACATAAATATAGAGACACTAGACCTGACGATGGGATTGAATCCCGAACATTCAGTGATTTATAAATAATAAAACACAGGAGATATACTAACAACATAAATTGAAATTTAATGTATGTCGTTAATTTTTTTTTTATTGTCACATTTTATGATCGGAGTTGAAAATAAAAAATGAAATATAAAAAAAAGACAAGATAGTGAAAATGAAATGACAAGTTTGGTAATAAAAAAAAACTAAAAGTATTCATAAAAATACATAATCTAAAAATATTTAATTTTGCCAGTATTTTCTTGCAAAAAAATCATTGAATGATCTCTATCAAATAACCACCCATTTGAAACTCAAATATAACGCGTCCTCCAATTTTAATACCTGGGAGAAATCATCCATCTATCTGGACTAAATTTGGAGAGCAAAATTGTATGGACTAAGAAAAAGAAGGGACAAGAACAGAATCACAATAAAATTTTCGACATTGCAAACACTAGCAAAAATTAGTCCAAATGGATTACCGAAGTAGAATAAGACCTCGTATACCTGACCTCTACATGATCGGCAAAAATTTGGAACCAGAATCAGAAAACATACTTTGGAACAAGAGCTTACAGTGAAAAGAAAAGGAAGCAAGTGGACCGAAGAACGTAAGAGAGAACATAGTGAACGCACGAAGAGAGTTGGGGAGGAGCGAAGGAACAACCAAAGAACTAATAAGTCATGAAGGCATTCCAATTCATTCGCTCTCTTAAAAAGGAAATAATCGTCGATAATATGTATGTTATGTATTCGAAGAATTCTCAATTTAGTCAATAATATCTTGTAATGAAGTTTAAGGATCCTCTGAATCATTAAAAATAATTTTGAAGGTCTTTAACGCCATATTACGTTACTGCTATTCGTTCAAATAATGCAATGATGATCTCACTCAATCTTCACTGTATTTTGACACTAGTGACACGACTGCTTGAGCAGCGCTGTGATCTCTTTGAATCAGGATTGTCCTTCATTAGTGGAGGCAGTCTTGGCTTGGGGTACTCTAAATTGTACAAAAATTTTATTTTTCTGAATCTTTTAATTATAATTTCATATTTTATTATTTCTAAATGGTTTGTATTTTTTACATTATTATTATTATTAATTCATTCTTATTTGACTAATTATAATGTAAGTATTACTTATTACCCTTGAATGAGGCAGAGTATAACATTCATTCAATAAACATAGTTTTCAGATAATGAAAACAGTCCGTTTGCCACTTCGGCCATCCGTACGTTTAAAAGGCAAAGACATTGTGGCTAGAAAGAATCAAATAATATTTCAGCCATATTTGTGGAAGGGAGCCATTTGAATGTTAACAACTCTAAGTGTTGGGCAGGCTCCGTGATGCAATGTCCCTTGACTGATTCTTCACGGTTAGAAGGGTACTGACCCATATTTTATTGCCACCCTTTTGGCTATGCCATCCTTGAGAAGACGTTTTGAGATATCATGTGAGCAATGCCACCCAGGAAATAATTTTTTCCTTTGCTTTTTAATCCAATGAAGAGTTTATTATGTTTGAAAAGCACATTTCCATTAAGGGATTGTCATAATGTTTTATTTACACAAGTAAATGATTTGTATGCCAAATGAGAACACGATGTTTTTTCAGTTTCAAAAGTAAATTTCTCCATGAAATCGAAACATAATCATTACATTTAACAAATCATTCAAAAGTTTATTAAATTTGCAAGTTTTAGTGAGATTTGACATTTTGTGGATAGTTTTTTTGAAAAACGGTGAGCGTTGAAGTAATATAAGACATTGTCACTGACCTAAATAAGGTGAAGATCAAGCTGTTCTTTAGATACCAATTTTGTAAAATTCAAGGTTACAGGTACTCAGCTATTGTAGAAAATTTAATGCTAAATCTGAAAATGTGGTCAAAGTTTGAAGAATATTCAAACAAAATGGAGATATTACAGCTTTTAAAAAAAAAAAAAAACGTGGTTTCCTCAAAAAAAAAAGTCCTTGATGTATCGTATATCTGCAACGGATTGGAATAGAAAGGTGAGGTATCCGGCATGTTGCTACATTTTTGATGCAGTTTCACCTATTTTCTTTTTACACTAAGAGATTCTCACCCTGCATATATGTGTGTGTGTGTGTGTGTGTATATATATATATATATATATATATATATATATATATATATATATATATAGATAGATAGAGAGAGAGAGAGAGAGAAGAGAGAGAGAGAGAGAGAGAGTGAGAGAGAGAGAGAGAGAGAGAGAGAGAGAGAGAGAAAGAGAAGAGAGAGAGAGAGAGAGAGAGAGAGAGAGAGAGAGAGAGAGAGAGAGAGAGAGTGGAGAGGGGGGTGAATGATTTATAAATTTTTATCCTGACTGATGGAGATTCGTAAACATTATAACAGGGAAGAATAAGAATTATAGATATTTTTAACAAAAAATAAATGATTGATGCCAAGTAGTTGATTCTAAAAGAAATCGTGAGCACCAATTATTTTTGTTTTATATTAATTACCAATCAACAAAAAAATCAATGAATTTTGATTATAAATTATCAATAAGATAAATATTGTTTTAAAGTTTAAACAAATATTTTCATTCTCTTACTGCACTGTTTAAAATTTAATTATATTTTCTTATATATTTAATAATATAGGTGACTTTGTTTACTGTAGATAAATATGACGGAGGAGCAGTCAGGTTAGATAAAATAAGACTTATTAAACTAACTAATCTTTATTTTTTATGCCGACGTTTTGGCCAGAACATTGATAAGTGTCATTAGGGATAATATATATATATATACAGTCAACTATGCAGTATGTGGCCGACCATTGTCTTGTCGGAGTAACGGTCCTTTTCTGTTTACCAAATTTAGAAGTTTTCACTAACAGTTCTCTTAAATCTTGCAATAGGGCTTTGCAGTAATATTTTTCCCCCGACTTAGGAGCTCATAGAGCACCATGACTTTGCTTGTCTAGGGAACAATCAGCAATACCTTTTTTGGATCAAGAACAGGTTTTGAAAAATTATTTTGGTTCTTCTCCAGCTGATAGCAATTGATATGAATATTGTTTTGGAATACCCACTTCATTATCCCCAGTGATGATGGGTCATTTTTTAACCGAGAAGCTAAAGATACTGTTGTATGTCGAATAATCTTATTCATCTCTGATAACTTGTGAGGGTCCCATTTATCCAGTTTTTTTTTTTTGTTTTTTCATTCGATGTAGGTATCTCGAGGCTGTTGCATGTGAAAAAGTTAACTGCTTACCTATTTCCGCACATTGTTTGACGTGGATCTAAATCAATTAATTCTCAAAGTTCATGTTTGCTGGCTACTTAAAGTCTTTCAGAACGACCATCTTTAATGTTTTATCGCCTTGACGAAATTTGGAAAACTAAACTTTAGCAGTACGCACAGAGAGTACCTTCTCACCAAGCACGGAGCATATAATTCGAGCAGCATCGTTTGCCTTCAGGCGTAGAATTGCAATGCCATTTTAATTTATTACTTTAAATATTTAGCAGTGACAGAATCAAAGGGTAATTTATATTTCAAATACAATAAACATTATTTTTTACATTGGAAAATATAGAATTAATAATATAATTATAACAAAGACTGTTCAAACCAAATAAATCTTTATTAAAGAAAAACCGACAGGACTTTTGAAACGGCCTGGTATTTCTACGGAATAGTTTTGACCTTTGGGAATGTTTATTATATATCATTAATAGTTTTTTTTTTACGAATTTGTTTATTTAAAATGTTATCGATTGTGATTTCACTCCATCTGTCATTGCTAGTGAATGATTTTAATATATTTAATATTATTTTCTTAATTTGCGCTATGTTTAAAAGACGGTAAATCATGCTATTATAGGCTGTGTGGGTGTCAGTTACCTATATATCAATAAGTATATTCTTTTCTTATTGTAAAAAGATAGATTCTATATAAACTCTCCGTCAAAAGTATTGCAACATCCATAATTCTCGAGATTTTCCTGGTTTTTACCTTAATCCATACTTACATATTCATATAATTATTATTTAATAAACGTGAGACATTAAGGATTAGATAAATCAATGTTTTTCCTGTTAATAACAAACGATGGAATTTTAGATTATGTTTTCTTCGAATTTCCTTTAGTACATGTTTATCATTCTTTTCGTTATTTACAAGTATGCCAAGACTTGTGGAAGCAGCCATTCAAGCCCGAGGGAGCAATATTTCTTATTAAAAATAAATTAAAAAATTAAAAGTCATAATTGTAAAAAATGGAAATTTGAAATGGAAAAGTTTTTTAACTTTTTTGTTTATTGGAAGAAATATTGTAATTTATTTTAGTAAAAATTGTTTATTTCTAGTTTAGGAATTTTTATTACAGACTTCAGAACCTTTCTTTATTATGAAAAAAATACGTTTTTTAAAAAATTCAAAAATTTCGAAGTTTTGTGATACTTTTGATGGGGTGGTTTTTTGGCAGTTTGATATAGAAATAACAATTGATTTTTTTTTTTTTTTTAATATATTTTATCTAAAAGAATAAATCCTTTCTAAAAATATTATTTGAAAAAAAAAAAAATCAAAATAAACATTAAAATAGAAACAAATCAACCTGAGAAAGAATAAACCTATAAAGGAAGTGCTATACTTTCTTCCCCTTTATTTTGACTGGCAGTGGCAGAGAATAAATATGTTATTGGTGAAGAAGGATCGGAAACCAATGTTGTAAATGATAAAGGGCCGAAGGAAGGTTTGAGGTCAAGAAGGGCTGTCAAATATTCAGCCTAGCCCTAACCTGGCCCTTCCATTGCACATTTACACCACCCTCTTAGTCCTTGCACCTCCCGGTCTATCTCATGTCAGAATTCTTCTCATTCATATTTTCTCCGTGGCTTTTTTACTCCCTGGATTTCTCGGAAGTGCAAGAAATGAGGAATTCACTCCTTGAATATTTTCTGGATATTTCGGTATTCTATTTACAAACAAAACACAGGATGCACAGGGTGGTCAATACATAGCGCTGACTAATGTAAATCAAAATAAAACTACAGGTTACTTTTTAAAAAAACTACAGGTTAAAACCAGATAGTATGCTAGTCTATTTAACAATGGTGTTACGAATTTGGATTAAAACAAAGTAAAAAACAAATAATTATTGTCATATAAAAAAGGTTTTGAAGGTTTGGCGGGCCGCTCTTAGAGGCGCAGGCAGGTGAAGTGACACAGGGTATCTCACGGTAAAATTCTGCGGAGAACAAAACTGCTGGTGAATTCACCGCAAATTAAAGCGAAATTTTTACTGAGCAGTCTTCAGTATTATAAGATATAGCGAAGTACGAGCTGATGGATTTCAGTTCAAAATCAGAATCGTAAAATGATTATAGATAAAACGACAGATTCAGCTTTTCTAATGAAGCAAAAACCAATGAAACATTTGTATTTGAAAAAAAGTATGGCGAATTCAACCTAACCAAAGAATTGAATGGCACATTTTTAAATAGCTGTTTTCATATAAGGTGGGCTTGTATCAATAAAATTTGATGAATTAGCACAGCCTCAATAAATTTATCATCCATGTTACAAAATATGGCTCACGTACAGTGAATACTGCCTCACGTCACCCTGTGATGTAACTTAACTCTGCTTCACCCCGCCAGATACAGGATTCAAAATACAAGAGAAGAATCCGAAGGTTAGATCGTGAGGGGATATAAGCCTATTTAAAATAGACCCAGGAAATGGCAAGAATTCTTTTTTGGATTGAGAAATGTAAGAAGAACGGTAAGGGGTCAGGAGGCTGGTGCTGTCTGGAGGAGAATGGAAGATCAAGAACTAGTAAGAGAAGGACCTTGCGATGCTAACTTAGACCTTAACACTTAAGATAAGTAAGTGTTTGCAAAATTTGGCAAATATTCGAAAATACATGTATAATGTAAATTGTTGACCCATAAGTAGATCTAATATAACATTATATTATGTTCAAATATGCATCACATGTAATATTCTTATCATTAAAATTGTATCATTAAATAGAAAATACTTAGCAATCATTAGTAATTTACAATAACCTAAATACAACGACCTGAAATTTTAGGAATAACCATTTCCAACATATCGCGCGAAGAAGGAGAAGCGGCACCGGTTAGAACAATCATTTGCTTCTGCCTTCTACAATTGTTTGTAGAAACCCTGGTTAAATTTACTATTAGGGTCTTTACATGAAATTTTGATTAAACCCCGTAATACACCCTTACCAGGAAGCTAAATATGTATGTTTTGGCAACATCTGACGATTTTGTCATTTTCAGTGTTCTTGCTTAGGTATATTACGAGGTTTAATCAAAATTTCATATAAAGAGCCTAATAGTAAATTCAACCATGTTTTAGTTAAAAAATGAAAGTTCAGTTCGGAGTAAAAATTATCAAGTTACAGTGAAAAAAAGTGCCATAAAACACTTGGATTTCAAAACAGTGAGCGGTTTTGAGCGTGCTGACATGGATATTTTATGCAACTTGATCAAAATTTAATATACAGGTTCTTGTAGCACATGTAACCAGCTTTCAGATGAACAAATTTATTTTGGATCGAGCTATTAGTGTCGGAGTTATAGCCAAAATAGTGTCGCAAAATGTGTTTTCGCGGAGAAGCGCGACACCAGTAAGTGCTGAAATGAGGGGTGTGTGTAAAGTGCATGAATTATGAGACTATTTTTGACTTCACAGGTTCGTTAGGAATAGTTTGAAGGTAAATATACAGGAAGTCCCGGTCACTGGAGATACGGGAATCGCCAGTTTATGGTGGGAGAAGGGGAGAAGGTCCCGTATTTATTTTTTTCGATTATATATCGAAAACTGTGAACTTTAAAAAAATAAACCACAGCTCAAAATTAAAGCTAATTAAATTTCCTATAAAATTGTTTCTAACATGTTTTCCCAACTCCCAGCGGTGTTCGAGATGCACGTTATTAAAAGTCGGTGATTATAGAGAAACAAAATTTTTTACCTCACTTTTTGTCAAACATTTGATTGAAGTGCCAGAGACGTATATTTGAAATTAAAGTAAATTTAATGCTCTAAAAATTTGTTTTTAACTATATTTAAAAAAAAAAATAAGACATGTAAAAATTAGACAGACCAGTACCCATCGGTATCTCCTCCTGACATTATCATTAATTGCATAATAAATTAATTAACTATTTAACGATCATGTGAAAAATTCACTAATAAGTAATAAAAATATTCTGAATATATACTTAAAATATCTTACCCGCAATATTAACTACTATAACAACACAGGTTTCAGAAACACAAAATTCGATTCGAGATCAGTGACAGACGCTAAGAGTGGATAGGACAATACTGGTTGCAATGGAGGTAATGGATAACGTCAAGAAGGCAATTAGAGCCTTTGAGAAGGCCCTCCTTTGAACGAAAACAGAGCCGGGAGATAATTATAGAGGCGGTTAAGTAAGCGATCCAGCCCGGAGGACCAAAGTGAACTAATGGCTCAGCCGAGGATTAGACCAGCGCTGTCGTTGGGGTTCTTCCCGCCCACGTCCCCAATCTATGCCTCTCCTCTCTCTAAATGGATTATTCTTCAATCTGAATTTTGCCTCCGCCCTCAAGGTATGCACTTTGTTCAGTCCTAAGCGAGGGCCTTCCAACGATTAAACCCCACCCCATCCACAGTCGAGCGGCTATGATTTATATTGCACAGAATGCCCAGGGATCCGTATTATACAAACCCTCTCTTCGATGAGTTCGAGTACCATTGATTCACACCACTTTACAACAAACTTTATCATAACTATTAACTGAAGTCAGTACAATATTCATGGAACTTAGTACTTACAATATAATGAATAATGAAGCAGTTTCTACGCCATAAAAACAAAACAATAATACAAACAAACTTTATTATTTTAACTAAAAATAAATTATTACATTATTTTTTTTTCGATTGTTTCCCTTCAGGAGAGCGATTGAACTTGAACTCATGATTTCACTTTCCTTATGCTCTTCTTCTTCATCTCCAAAATACTCTCCATCCTTTTGGAATGCTTTTTCTTCCGTTCATCTGTCCACTTTATGCCAGTTTGTCGCGATATTTGTAGTTCAAACTTTGCATTTTTTATTTTGTTACGGCACCCGGTGAGGTCTTCGAGATTTTCCACGTTTATCTGTTGCAGGTTCCTGTGCACCTCTTTCAGCCATACGGTGCCGCGTTTACTTGTTGTAATAATGTCGAACATTTTCTTTGGTATTCTGGATTTATTCATCCTGTGCATGTGGGTATAAAAGCGTATTGTGCGTTTTCTGATTTCTCCTGTTATTGTCTTTTCATAGAGTTCATTTTGAGGTCTTTTCATCCAAATGTCAACTCCATTAATTGCCCCGATTTCCTCTAATGTTATATTGTTCTATTAATCACTCTTTTATAATGTCTTAATTTCGCGTTAGTCCAAATGCATTTTTGTTGTAGTGGTCCGATGTTCATTGGAGATTGGGTGTAGTCCCGAGGATATATAATATGGTTTCTCCAAGGTACGTTAAACGGTGGACTTACTTGATTTCCTCATGAGATTAAAGGAGACGTTTTTTGGCCGTCTTTCCAAATAATGAGTTAATAATGAGTACTAACAAATTACATAATTATTATTTTTGTATTTCAATGCCAAAACTCTATTGAATGAGTTCAGTATGTTTAAAAGAAAAATCAGTTAGTTAATAATATGACAGACAATTGACAATGTGCTTAAGATACAAAGTTGTCTCGAGTTTCAAAAATTGTCATATAAAAATTAACACCATGTTTTGCAATAATATGGACTTACGCATTCTAAATTAACGGACCGGCCAAAAAGAAACATATTTGAAAAATTCAAACATTTCAATCAAAATCATTAAGATTCATAACGGACTCCCCTTTCTACGTTTCTAACGACGTATTACATGCAGATTTAAGTATCCCGACTTCCACAAATAACATTCGAAAGAATTACAAACAATTTTAAGACAAACTAAATGGACGCATAAATATACTAGTATAAAATATGGCAACAAATGAAACCTCTAATGGAGTGCGGTGTCATCAAAAGAGGAGCTGGATGAGAGATCTCCTTGAGTAACACTTTAAATTAGCTGAAGATGAGGAGTATGCACCACTGGGTGCTTTATCCCTCATGCCAACCCGTGCCATTATTATTGTTTATTATATCATTTGCTGATTGTTATACTGTATTACAGGTACTTATAAAAGTTTTAAAGTAAAAAAAAAAAAAATGATAGGATGTACCTGTTTAGGCAGTGATGATGAAGGAAACGGTCAAACATTTTGTAGATAGCTTGGAAATTTAAATTTATATTAAGAACAACCTTATATACTAAATAGATTAAAAAGGTGGCTCAGTTAGTAGATTACTCGACTTTAAACGCCATAATCAGGTTCAAGTCCATCTGAAGAAGATAATTATTTGTTCTGTTAAATTATCCGAGGAACGAACTTAGGTCAGGAGACCTGGAGCACTTCCAGTCCCATTAAAGTGGGTATTCTTAATTGAAAAAAAAACTCCATAGTTGAGTCTTTTGGATTCCACCCAAAAATCCTTTGCAAATTCTTTAGAAGTTTATCCATACTTCATAAGAGTGCAGCATAGGATATCTGAGCTTAGATAACTGATTTATATTATATGACTTTATTTCAGGCTTAGTCTGTTTTCTGATTTACGTGGTTCGTGGATGAGAGGAAAGCGTATACTGACAAAACTACTCAAAGCAGATAAAAGCTAAGACAAAGTTTTATTTTAAAAGTTATCATTGTGAGGATATGATTGGGTCTTAGTTAATTAATAGAAAATATTAAGAATGAACAAAACACGAAATATGCTAAGGATGGACTACTTCAATGTTTGTCTACGTTTCGGACTACGACATAGGTCTTTAAAATGAAATGGCATGATACGGTGATAAAATTTCTAAGATATAAGAAAACCCTTCTTACCTGGAGCATACTCTGAAAAAGGCTTACTACGTTCTTCACCATGATCAGAAAGTTTTAATTAGGCTCAAGACAACTCAGATCCAACGGATAAACGGGATTAGGAGTTTAATGACTTGCTGAAGAACCGTTATATGAAAGACCGAGATCCAAACCAATACTGAAAGAATTAGATATTTAATGGATTGTCCATCTAATGCGAATAGAACATCATTAAATCGATTAACGATTAACGATTAACGAACACCTAAAAATTACTTACCAATTTTCGTAAGTTTAAGGTGGTTTATTATTAAGTTATGCACTGTTCAAAAAATATTCATTACCAAAATAACTATGATATCAGTACACATTGTATATAATAGAAGTGTTATACACTGAATGGAAATTCGAAAAATCGTGTTATAAAGAATCCAATTAATTATTAAATTAGATTAAAATATGTACCTGTGGGGATAATTTACAAATAGAATTATATTTGAATACCATATAGATGGAAATTGCTTAAAAATTGAGCTATTGTCCAATAAGTAAAATGAAACTTGGTTCATGAAGTAGCTAAAAAGAAGGAAGAGCATTAAAATTCAATTTTAATACAATTAGGATTGATGAATGAGTTTTAGATTTAAAACTTAACCTACCTGCCCCCTTTTACTTCTCACAAATTCAGTGTTTTAGTTACCTCGAAGGTGAGTGCCTATGCTTGATTTCTTGTCTTATCTTTTTCAAAAACTTTAGTATATATAATCTATGTAACAGTACTGATGTGTTGAAAAATTTTTTTGTATGTTTTAGAACTGAAGATGAATGTTTAGCATTCGAAACTAGTTTTTAAATAAAATAATCTCAATAGAAGTGGCATTTAATTCATCAATCCTAATTGTATTGATCCTTCTATATCATCATGCGTGCCTCAAGTCAATTTTAATAGTTTAATTGCTTATTCTATATTTTTTTTATTTCATTCCATAATTCTCTTATCACTAAATATTGGAATTTGAGCTAAATAGTGAAAATTTGTAATTGGAGAGATTAGTATTTTTTTTTTGTTAAAATGGTTCAGTTAGAGCGTTATAATATTGGGTTTTCCGGAAATATATCTTAATTTATGTTTTAAAAATCATACATATATAAAATAAATAATTAGAAAACATTTTTATTCATCAAAACAAGCTTCATTCCTTTCTTCACATCAATAAATTGTTTAATAATTTAAAAATTGGTCAACTGTTCCTTACAGAATGGTAGGCTCGAGGTCTGGAGAGAAGGGCTTATAATATATACTTATAATTAAGCTCAAACAATTTCATACCGACAAACCAGTCGTTATTTTCTCTGTTTTTCGAGAATTTCTGGGATTTGCATCCAACAAAGCTCCCATAATATCGTCGTCCAGGGAATAAGTCCTACCATGCCTCCTTGTTTTTAAGATTAAAAATCTCCCTTTCCAAATTTTTCACACCACACTCTCCGCTAACGTATGCACTATATCAACGTTTCTGACTCTATATTTATTAACAAAAAAAGTCTGCATTATTTTCAAAACATCAAAATATTTTTTTCAAATATTAGTCTAGGAGCCAATTAGCTACTGATAACCTTAATTGATTGTCCTTTACAGGTACAATTAGGATCGTCAACTTTTGCAGTCCCAAGCGGAGTACATTTCTGGTGAAAACAGTACTCTTTTGACTCTAACTCCTAAACTATTGCTTCGATCCAAAACTTATTTTTTTTCATCTGAAATATAGCTAAATTTACTATCAGAACAAATTAAAATATCCCATGAAAAATGTCAGTTTATTAAAATCATTTTTCGCTATAACTCTAAAGCTATTTGACCGACCCAAAACTTCTTCTCAAAGCTAGTTAAATTTACTATCAGAACCAATATATGAAATTTTTATCAAATCCTGTAATAAACCCTTGTCAGCATGCTAAAAAAATGCATACTGTTGTGAAATCCAATTTTTTTTTTTTCATATTTTTCGCTATAACTCCAAAACTGTACGCTCGACCCAAAATTTCTTTCTTCAAATCAAAGATGGGTAAGTTAACTATCTTTTATATGAAATTTTGCATAAATTCCGTCAAATACCCACGCCAGCTCACTGAACACTAAGGTTGGGCGATAGTCGATAGTTAGCACTATCGATAGACCGATACTATCGGTTGAGAACTATCGATTGGTATCGATAGTTTTTTGATAGTTGCTTCCTTTTTTCCAAAGCTATTTAATAAAGAATTTCAACTAATTTAATTAAATTCAATCATCTACTTACTATTTAAAATTTGCAGGATTATAGATCATAAGATTATGTCATAAAGATGAGAGCAAAAACTAATTTATTTGAATTTTAAAAAAAGTATTTACAATTTACATGGTTACAATAATAATGAACAAATCGAATCTTCAGAAAAGAAAAATAACGAAACAGTTAATTTCAAGAGTCAAGTGTGCTCCTTGAGCCATATATTTCCCGAATGAAAAACTAGCATTGTTGCTTTCCTTTGGCTTGATGTTTGAGAGAACCCTTGAGCTCCAGGAATTTCGAATTCAATTTTATAATAACTCGACACTGGACAGAGACAGATCAGCATAATTCCGAGAGTTTCAAAACTTGGGGGTAAAAAAGATCTATCGATAGTCGATAGTCGCCATTATCGATAGTAACTATCGTCTATCGCCCAACCCTACTGTACACGTCAAAATCGTCATATTTTGCCAAAACATACACATGTAGCGTTGAATTGAAGAGAAAGTCTCCTTTGTAAAAATCGTTATAATTAATTCAATTTCTAAAAGGACAACAATTGAATATCTGAAAAATATTGATTCTGTTGAAATAATTCAATTTCCGAAAGACGATAATAGCGGAATAACCTGCAACCGGTTAAAATCTTGTGTTCTTTGAAAAATTATAACAATTTAATCCATTTTCAAAGTAAAATTATATCTTTTTATATCAAAATATTTTTTTTTCATTGTACGAATCAATATTTTATTTGGATATTTTTAAATTATCTAAGTAGATTTTTAAAACTATTACATACTTACATTTACTATGTAAGGTATTTATTACCTTATATATACACATTAGTAAGTATGCAGTAACAAATCATTTTAAGAACTTTGTTACTTACTACTGGAAACACGAAAAAATTTTTAATCATAAATGGTAAAAAGCACAATTATTATTTATTTGTCATCTGAGTAAAGGCAGCAGGTATTAATCAATAAAGGGACTAAAAGGAAATAACGTTGGAGGTAGCTTGGACCAGGTAAGTCCGAAATAAGCCCCGTCAGGTAAAGGCTGTCCGGCCCAAGAAGACCAGAGACGTAAGGAGCTACGGGAGGAGGGAACAAACAACGTGATTACGTAGGGCATTACCACTACCAGGTTTCCAATCTAACTTTGTCCCGGACGGGCTTTGATCCACCAGAACGCACGTCTATCTAATTCGGCCGCTGGATCCATACTACACCAGCCGATTGGTGTTCATTCTCAACAGTGATATAACCTTCACAGTTATTGGAGTTTCCTATTTGTACTCATCTCGAATATAATACCGTGCTATAACAGCCCATGTTCCAAGTTGCCTCTCTGCTCGCTAAACCCTTTACTAATGGTTTTCTACAATGAGTGCAAACTATCTCACTACTATTAAAACTTCACCCAAAGCACTAGTTTATAATATAAATAAATTTATATGACTTAAATCAATTTTTTTTTTATCCTCCGTCATAAGGTTACAAGTTCTTTTTATAATATTCCACCAACCCCTAAGTTTTGTACCCTAGATCCACCCATTTGGACAAACTATCAATAGGTAGTTGCTTTTCAATGATTTTTCACACAGTTGCTGAAAAAACTGTATTTTTGTATGCTAAGTTGTAAAAATCAATAATTTTTTTTTTAATATTAAAAAAAAATATATTTCTTCTTACTATTATATATTTTTTTTTTCAAATCACCAACTTTGGGAACCTTGAATCAATTATTTTTTCGTGGAAGATTCTTTATGCTTCCTTCAGTACTCCTTAATTTTCTCCGATGTTGCCTTTCTTCTCTCATCTGATACCACAGTACCTTTTCTAGCTTTCTTTCCTTATAATTATTATTATTACTATTACATATATATATATATATATATATATCGTATATGTTTATTTTTATTTTTTAACTCCATTATATTATGTTTTATAATGTCTTATTTAGGAAATCTTAAAAATATCAAATTTTATAAGAAAGATAAAGACTGTTTTTTTAAAGCAGCTATTTTTATTTAAACTTTATACTTAGGAAGTTTTTATATTTATCGTTTTCCTTCTTCTTATTTATATTCACATTGTTAAGACTCCTGTAAAGAAGAAATGGATTAAAATCAATATTTTACATAAATATCTCATTATATTATATGACGTTCGGTTAAAATTCTTTACATTTATGGTGGGTATCTTTATAATTGCAGTGACAATAATTTTATGACGCAGACCTGCTTAAGTCAGGATAAAATAAATTAATTAGGATGATTACTAGATCATTTTAATGATACAGTATTATTAATAAGTAAGTTAATAATAATATTATTCAAAATGATTACACTAAGCCGTTATATTGTTAATTCATTACTCATAATATTCCCATTTATTTCTAGCATGTCTTTTTAACAAAAGAAATTGAGAATCTAGCGATCGACGATTTTAATTGAATTTTTCACTTCAATGTTTCGATTACATTTTCATATGCTTTTAGCGGCAACACTGCGCTCAGGCGCCAGAGTACCCGTGGCAACACTGATTATAAACACTCCATTAAAATAACTACCTAGTGAGGTTGCTACATGAAAACTGTTGTGATTCTTTTCGACCGATTTGAGTACAAGATACTGACTATTTATTTTTTTATAAAAGTGATATTATGTTTCTGTGTTATGTATAAACTATATTTAAATAAAAAAGTATTATTGTGAACACGAATTGTTAAGTGCTTTGAAATCGCAATACAACCACATAACTTAACATGGTGAATAATTCTATTTGGCTGGAAAAATTACGTTATTATTTATTTTGAAGGACTGGTAAATATAACTGTTTAAACATAACCAAATTCTTTTTCGTTAAATTTCTGTAATGATAATAATCTTGCCAATAACAGAATGAAAATTTAAAATCTAAATTATCATGCAAAAGTTTATAATCTAATTAGTGTAGTCAAAAGCTCTTTCTTAGATGCAAATATAATTTTGATATCATCAATAATATATTTTTTCTTTTATATGCAGATACGTTTGTTTTCAATCAAACTAATATTGAAAAGAAGAGAATATTTTTTATTAATTAATCATTTACGAATTGATGACAAACTGAGACGGCTGTGCTCTATTAAGTAGCTAATGAATTCATAAATGAAGAATGTGAATTCCTCCATGCAGCGAGCTCTGGTATGCAGTCGATAGGACGAGAGCCGCAGGGGTTGAAATTGGCCTGAGTGGGTTGTAACAGCAAATTGGCCTAGATGAAATTTTTGTTCACCGACATATTTGTTTTGCAACAGTTCCAATATGTGAAAAAGTAAAAAACAAATCATGGCCTTCAATAAAATCAGTTAATTAAACATGGGTATAACATTTTTTTTTTTTTAATTTTGCATGAATTGAGGAGTGAGAAAAAGTACCAATAGATTTAATATTTTAACTACATGTTTTGTGAGATACATATAAAGCCGAACTTCCTGAAATGCCTCTGCTTTTCACTTGTCTATATCAATACACCAATAAACAACAGTTTTAATAACCGACTTCATTCATCAGTTCATTCAAAATTCATCAATTAGTAACAATGATTTGGGAATAAAAAAATACCAGAAGAATGGAAAGAATCTATACTTATTCCGATTCATAAAAAGGGTCCTAGAACAGAGTGCAGCAACTATCGTGGTATTTCACTGGTTCCGACGTGTTATAAAATATTTACATCAATTCTAACGAACCGAATTACTGATTACGCGAAGGAAATAATTAGAGACTATCAACTATTGATCAAATATTTTCCCTTCGTCAAATTTTAGAGAAAGAATTTAAGGGCGTAGTGCATCAGCTCTATGCTGATTTCAAAAAGGCTTACGATTCGATTAACAACCAGAAACTGTTTGATATTTTTATTGAACTGGGGCACCAAAGACATTGATTAATCTAGTAAAAATGTGCATGTCCGAAACATGATTTAATAGAGTCCGAATCAGGACTTTTTACTCCGAAAAGTTTGAGGTACGTTCATTAGAGATGGGTGGTAAATGCCCCGTTGGTTATGCCGATGATTTGGTACTTTTGGGTGAAAACGAGGAAACTATAAAACTAAACGCTACTGCGCTCATGAAAACCGGTAACGAAATTGGTTTAACAATTAATACCAAAAAAATGAAATATATAGTTAGTAGTAGAAACAGTGAACATTTTAGAAATTTAGATATTTCCGGGATAAAGTTTGAACACGATGAGCAATTCAAATATCTAGGATCTATTATATCGAAGAAAAATGAAATTCAAGAAGAAATAAAGGCTAGGTTAAAAGCTGGTAATGCTTGTTATTTCTCGGTCGCAAAATTACTCAGTTCGCGCTTACTCTCCAAAAATTTAAAAATTAGGGTATACAAAACTATCATACTACCAACAGTTCTCTACGGATGTGAAACATGGCCGCTGACGTTAAGGGAGGAACAATGCCTTAAGGTTTCCAAAAATAAAGTACTGCGTAGAATATTTGGCCAAAAAAAAGGTGAAGAAACAGGAGAATTTATAAGGGTTCACAATGCGGAATTGTGCGAGTTATTAGAGTTAGTTCCGGTAAATATAGTTCAAGTAATAACACACGATGCTTAAGATGGGCATGTAAAGTCGTTGGGTTTAATAATGATCGAATTCCGAAAATAGTAATCAGTTTTCAGCCGTCAGGTAAACGACCAAGGGGTAGACCGAGACGAAGATGGGAGGATTGCGACAGGGCCGACCTGGAGGATTTGGATTTTGGAGAAGTGAGTTGAAGGGAAGTGTGCTGTCGATGGTTGGTGGTGTCGGTATCGAACCTTCGGGTTCGCTAATCCTTTATTTATTTATTTATTATTTAATAACCGACTAATTAAACTCTTTAGAAGGTCAAAATATCATGTACTTTATACATCCAATTGTCCAGAAAACCCATAAATAAAAGTCTTAGCGAACCCGAAGGTTCGATGCCGACACCACTAGTCGTTGACCGCACAACTTTCTCTAGGGATCGTGCTATTATTGCTGTTTTCCGTTTACTCCTGGTCGATCTACATTGGAACTTGGAATAAGGCTTTATACAACCAGTTGACTTGATATCCATGATCAATCTGGCTGTGAAAATTAGGCTAAAAATCATTGGAGTGTTCGGTTCTCTATTATAAGTTTGCATATGTTTTTTTTTTATCTGATTTGATTAATTTCATGGCATCTCCCCATTTCAATTGTTTTTTTTTTCTGCTATTTGTTTAGTGATAGCAATAAAAAATATATATTTAAAGCATTTATTTTTTATTAAAAACTCCAGTTTTCTCAAATCCTTACAGTAGTTTTTTTGTTTTGTTTTTTAGCTGTGTTGAAATTTAAACTGCACACAAAGAAATATACAACCACTAAAGGTGATGATAATGTTCATAATAACAAGTCAATTGCATGTAAAACAAATATTCATTGATAGCACAAAAGAGGTTCTATATAAGAAGATCCCGAGAGCATATTTTTGTCAGACCCCTAGTAGGTTTATCGAGAATAGAGTGGGTAACAAGCTGATTTGAATATTTGAATCTGGTTTGAGCATTATCAGCAACATACGGAGTACTAAGATCTTTATAGAGAAATTTATTTGTGACAAAGCAAAGATTTTTCTGAGGAATTTGGATTGGAAGAATTGGATGGTTTATTGGATCCCCAAAACTCATCTTCGTATGTGCAGATAAATCTAATTACCGTCATGTCAATGAATCTGTTGTAATTAACCAGAGTATTCTCCTAGTTTATCATCGGAATGTAATGTTAAAATCCAGACTAACAATTTTTTTTTTCTTGTATGTGGATTCCAAGTTAGACGTTTGTCTAGATGGAGCCATAGGTTGCGAATCTGTTTAGCAGGGATTAGTGGAATATTGTGAAAGGATAATATAGGGCAGGAAGTCTTAGGTTAACGACCAATCCTTTCACTCTAAACCCGAAATTAAATGAGGATAAAAGGACTAAAATAACCTTTGGATCTAAAAACAGGCGGTCACTACCCCAAGATTAACATTTATTTTAGTATTAAAAGAAACTAGAAAAAAAGAAATGTGTGGAGTACATTAAAATAGTTTTAAAGTGCTATCAATACTCCGTGTTATTCAATTAAAATTATAGGTTACTCAACACCTTTAAATCAAGACATTAATATTTTGTACCTGAGGTGTAAAAATGCAGGAGATTCCATACACTACTAATAAACTAAGTGGGTTTTAACCACTTCTAGCAAGGTAGCTATTGAAGATCCCCTTACTTTCTCCAGCTTTCAGCAAAAATAAATACACATTAAAAGGGTAACTCTTTCCACCCCGTTTCCAATGTATAACAATGTTATAAAATACAAGTTCCTTTACCTTTTTTTTAAAAAATTAATCTGTCAGTGTAAGCGTTTTATTTACAAGTACTGGTGCTAAGACCAAACCAAGCTTAATGTGAACTTGCAATCAAAATAAAATGAACGATCTCGGTTTACTAATTCTGGACTGACGAGGAAAGTGAATCTTGTAACGACGTTATATCCAATGGGAAAGACTAACGCAATCATTGCGGACAATTGAATTAACATGTCGTTGCTGGATAGCGCTACGAGGTGGAAAATACCTCTCATAAATTTTGCAGCTTAAAACCCTGCAAATTTGTTGCTGCAAATGAACTATCAAAGAATCAAAGCTTCAACATACAAAGAAATATGATGCAAATTCAAATAAAATTGTTTTTGCAACCATGCGGAACTAAAAAGAGAATATTTTATTTTAAAACTATTATCTAGACTTGTATTTAACAGAATAGAGTTTATCGAAACTGTATTCAATCCTGAGATTTTTGATCTCAAGAAACGGAGTTATTATGGACAAGAAAATTTAACATAATTGTTGTTTTAAATTTAAATATATTTCAGAACAGTTATATATCACGAAAAAAAAAAATATATAATAAATCGAGTTACATGTGACACCCACAAAGTAAAAAATAGTGGATATTCGGATTTAGCCGTGTCAATGGTTAGCGTAATATAAACAATAAACTTATAAGAACCAAGATAAAATGCCAGTGCTATTAAATAAATGCTACTTATTTAATAAAATAATGACAGTACCAAAGAAGACAAAGTAAACAGATTTTGATCAGCGCACGGAAGCCTAAAGTATAATCTAGCCGTCCAAAAATTAGTTTCACGATATGCAGCGTAGATGGGAAAACCCTATCAAATAGTCAATCAAAATAGCGGTAAATTCAAGTTATAGGCATAAATCGTTTCCCTGGTTGATCGAATTTGAGGAAAAACCAGTTTCAGTCAGTCTGTTGCACTACGTTTATTTTGTTTCGCATCAAAACTAACTTAGTGAGGTCATAATAGTTCAGTGCTACCTGTTACCGGTCAAATTTTTATTAGACCAACTCATTATGGATTATGAAAGACCTAGTCAATCAACTATTTTATTAAAGGAGATTTATTCTTATTTCTTTTAAAGGCATAACTCCTATTAATCTTTAGTTATCTACGACATGTTTCGGAGTACATTGCTCCATCTTCTGGATCTACAATTCAAATTATATCCATTTACAATACTATCCATTGTACAATCCAATCTCATTCAATTATGCTTAAATTTTTACTTACAACTGTGATTCACATAGCCATTTGTACATGTTCTTACTGACCCTCAACGGAGCAATGTTCACTATTTGTTATTGTTTGTTTAATTCGTTTACATATTGACCATTTAATTTGGTGCTTACACAAACATTCTATTTTTATTCTATTACTGCATTGTTAACCATATTTACATTTTTTTTTAATTTTTATATTTACGGATATTTTATTTAATTATATTTCTTAAGTTAGCATAACTAGTTCCTATTATTTTTATATCAGTTTTATAATTTACTGCACGGTCTGTTGTTAGACAAACAATAACAAAGAGTGAGCATTGCTCAGTTGAGGGTCAGTAAGGACATGCACAAATGACTATGTGAAAGAAATCACAGTTGTAAGTAGAAATTTAAGTATAATTAAATGAGATTGGATGGTATAATGGATAGTATTGTAAATGGATATAATTTGAGTTGTAGATCCTGAAGATGGAGCAGTGTACTCCGAAACATGTCGAAGATAATTAAAGATTAATAGGAGTTATGCCTTTAAAAGAAATAAAGACCTAGTATGTATTTATGTTATAGAATATTTTTGATTAAAATATAGGATAAGGCACTAAAAAAAAAAAATGAAAGATGCTCCTAATTTTTTGCTACTTTTCATAGTAAACTTCAACATTCGATAAAGATTTTGTTATACTTCCCGACGAGTCACAATTAATTAATTTAATTAATCAATTAATTTTTAGCAAGATTGGTAGTTCAAGTTATTTAGTAAATATATCGAAAAAATTCGCTTGAAAATCTTGTAACATAAATCTTTTATGTATTTAAATAGATTGTTTTTAAATTCCGATCCACTTCTATCTGGTCTGAGGCTAGTACCAAAGAATTGAAACAAGCCATTTTTTAGGCGTGAGGAGTGAGGCGTTTGCCCTCTACTGTCCTTTTGCTGAACCATACAATCAAATAGCCAGAGACTCCTGAATTCGGAGAGTGATGAAAGTTGTGAATCATCAACTGACTAATCATGTAGTGTGTTATGATTTACCCAATATTTTCTTTTTTTTATATCGTTAATAAATTATTTATAAGGAACCATTGTACCTGTTTTTTTTTTATTTTTGAACCTAAAATATAGAAGACTGTGTCAAGATCTTTGTTGTTTTAAAGCTGTTTAGAAACATAAAGTTTAGTAAAGTAATTTAATTAATTCTGTTTCGTTGCAAAACTCAGACAACATTGATGGAACTGGTTATCATTTGCAATACTAACATCATATTTCAAAAACCATGCGTTTTGACTTAGTGTGTTTCACATATATAGTTACACTAAACAGGGTGTCCCAAATTTAAATGGCAAAACTTCAGGAACTTATAGGGGACCAAAAAACTAAGACAAAAAGACCTTTAGAGATTTGCTCGTTTTTGCTTAGTTTTAGAGAAAAACGCAATAAAAGAAAAAAACAAGTTTTCATTTTTATACTTATTTTTTTACATTTATATTTATGTTATGTTCTTTTTAATGTAAATATTGCTCAAAATGTTGTCCTCTTGCACCAATGCAAGCATTACATCTAGCACTCACGTGATAAATTGCAGCTAAACATTGTTCTGATGATATTTGGTGCACTGCATCTATGATTCGGTCTCTTAATTGCTCTCTTGAGTTGATTGATACCGAATAAACTTTCTGCTTCAAGGTTTCCCATACGAAGAAATCCATGGTTGTCATATCAGATGGGGGGGCCAAGGTACTACTGCTCCACGTCCAATCCATCGTTGTGGATGATTTATATCCAGCCAAGCTCGAGCAACTTTGCTATAATGAGCTGGACATCCATCGAGTTGGAACCACATTTCAATCCGCTGCTGTAAGGGAATGTCATCGAAATAAGTAGAAAAGATGGTATGGGTAACGATTATTACCTTTCAAAGTTCGCCATATTGCTTGCCGAGATATTGCTAATGCAGCAGATGCTCTTCGGATGCTAGTCTCAGGATTGTTATCGAAGTGGCGTTCGACACAATTTCTTCTCCGATAATCTGTTCTTATTGCTGCCTGGAATTGGTCGCCTTCATTACGCATTAAGAATGACCCAGTCTCTCGTAGTCTACTAAAAGTTAACGAAAAGACTCGTCGATTAGGCACTCTTCTATTTGGAAATCGGCGCGCATACTCCCGCACCGCTTCTAAAGCATGACCGTTACAGAAATCATACTCAAAAATCATATCAGCGTATTCCACATTAGAATATGTATGTGGCATTGTGGCTGATGCTATTCACACAAAAATATCTGAATAACTGACTGAAGACTGATTTAGGAATTGTAACCCTAGAAGGAAACCAAAATGTAAACAAATAAAAGAATGTAAAGGATAACATTAAGTGTTTACATATCTCACTGCCTAGCCTGACGAACTTTGAAAGGTGATAATCGCCTGTAAGAATTTTGTTTTGTTTCTTTTTTTTTTTTCTCTAAAACTAAGAAAAACGAGCAAATCTCTAAAAGACTTTTTGTCTTAGTTTTTCGGTTCCCTATAAGTTCATGAAGTTTTGCCATTTAAATTCGGGACACCCTGTATATAGTTATATAGTTATATTTCTTCCTTGTAATTTTTTTTTATTTAATTGTATACATGGCTGTCTGTTGTAAACTTTGATACAGTCGTTTGTTTAAAAGTGAATTTTATTTTTTAGTTTATTGATGTTCACAACTCTTTATATTATCTGCAATAAATAAATGTGTAAAAAAATTATTAACATGACATTTTAATAACTCGTAAATGATCTACCCATCATTCTCATATCAATATTTAGCGATTCGAGCATAATGCAAAAAATATTCATTTCAGACGCCAGAGTAAGTTATTAGAAATCAAAGAGGGTACAAGTTGGGAGACTATTGGATTCTAGGGAGTATGAAGCATATGAAAGGATACGAATCTGCTTTGGGCCATTTAAACAACATATGAAACATTTAGATGATTATGAATGAGTTTATTTGTGGCATAATAAGGAGCATCGAGGAATTTACAAAGAATTTTGGATTGGATACGAAAAGAATCGGAAAGTTTTTGTATTCTCAAAGCCCAACTCCGTCCAAATAGGTCTAATTACTGTCATGAAAATGAGTCTATTGTAGTTAAGTGGAAGCTCAGATCGCTAGTCAAGTAAATGTTAAACCAGTCGTATTTGTCTTGTGTGAAGATTCAAGATATTTTTCCACATGAATAGAGGAAACGGATCTGTTTAATAGGGATTGGAGAAATATTATTGAAGGATGATAGAGGACAGAAAGGTCTACAAAGAAGGGTAAAGGTTATTCGATAAGCTTTATTTATTCGATAAAAATCAAAGTTCCATATAATTAAATTAAGTTTTCGACTTGTATCGGATAAAACAGCGATGTGTAAAAACAGTAGGTACTGGAAATTTATTCAGACAAAAAAAAAAAAAAATATTACTATACGATAGGAAAAAAATCCCGTTGTTTCACTCTTAATAAACTTCTGCTCCGTAAAAATCCAATACCTAATAGAGCGTGAAAAAATTTGGGTGGGGCAGCAAAAAATGTGTATAAATAAAACGAAGCCTCCAGTATTTACAATGCAGCAGAATCAGAGAGTGGAAAATCAAAATGGAGATGAAAATAATCTTCAACAGTGAATGTACTGAACCAGAAAATCTGAACTCTGCGAGCGATAAATTACCTATTTTGTTCAATTAAAATAAAAACTGTGGGAATAAAATAAATTCCCTAAAAGGGTTTACTTAGTCGACTGAAAATTCTAGGAATGGCTATCAGATGGTAATAAAAACTTATTTTGATCTTTATTCTTCTATTTTTGGAAAAAGATTTTATTTCAGTATTTTCAATTGAAAAATATTTCTCTTTCGATAATTTTTAATAAAATATGAAACAGAAAACTATGTTTTTTTTAAATATATTCATCCTAAATTCCTTTATTATTCGAATTAAGTACTGCCTATATTATAGTACTTAGGTTTATTCTCTAGTTGCCATTTGCTTTAAAACTTTTAAGTAACACAAGTTAATTTTTATTAGAAATCAATCAATATTATAAAATTTTCTACTATAAGATTTTTAAAATAATATGCAATTTATTTTTTTTTTTTAATTTACCAGAAAGTTTGTTAACAGATTCTTCCCTTGGTTGAACAGACTAATTTTTTATTAGGGTTAAAAGGCTTTGGAATTATAGAACGTGGGGAGATGTGACAAGATTTAAAGAACCTAATATATGCTATTTTCGGATCTTCTATATCACCAACTCACAATATCCACTAATTACGGTCATTTAAACTTATTTTTTTCAATGAAAATATAGATATACCTAAAAATCAACACAAGTTAGGTCACAATTAAAGGGTTTGGTCGATGAAGGGGTTATGTAACAAAACACAAATTTGAGTAATTTATGTTTAAAGGTTTGTTTTTTTTTAAATCAGTATATCTTTAACAAAAAGTGTCCTGTATCGTGTAGAATTCCTATTACAAATATTTATTGAAATTTCCTAAGGAATAAAGAAATCTGAGGGAAAATGTAAGTTATAGCATAGCAATGATTTGTAATGTAAGGCCATCTTTTAATACGCTTTAAAGTTTTATTGCTGAGAGATCGGGAAGCATACTGAGAAACAGGATATCAATATATATATATGGTTTCATTACTCATAACAGAAAAAAATATACTGAAGCCATTAAGGAAACTTTAGCGAGAAGGATTGGGAAGAATAAGAACTAGAAAACATATTAAAAGCCTAGAAACGTGAATGAGGAAAAGAAGACTATGAAGAGAATGAACTGGAAAAGGTTGAACAAACTAATATTTTATAAAGTGATGTGACTGAAAGGATATCAGCAACGGACAATTGAGGAAGTAGATAAAATTAATATCAAAGAGGAAGATTACCAATACAGGGAAATATGTGAAAAAATAGCAAAAAAAAATAAAGGTTCTTGAAGCGGGGAAAAAGTAGTAGCAGAAATATAAGTTATGGACGGAGAATTGAAGGAGGGAGACAAGAGAGGAAACATGAGAACAATACGAGCAAAAAGGAAATGGAATTGGCCCTTAGTTTGCATATTATTTTATGGTAAATTTATAATTAAGTTTATTAATGACATTATGTGATCATTGAGGATATTTTGAATGATTTTGTTTAAAGTGTTGGATCGAGATGAATTGGATGAATCGGTTCAACTCAATTTTTTGCTATTTTTTTTTTTTTTTTTTTTTTTTTTTTTTTTTTTCCATTTATTGATATTTACAACTGTACAAAATAATATACAACAAGTAAATGTGTTGACAGTGAATACAATGGCATGTAAATAACTTGTGAAGAACTACTCACTAGTAGCACTTCAATAAAATCTACACTAAAAGATCTCTAGGCCATCTTCTTTTCAGACGCCTCGGAGGATTATCAGGGATGGAGGAGGAAGCAAGTTGGGAGACTAGTGGATTGGAGTGGTTATGAAGCTTACTATGGAAGGATAGGTATCTGGTTTGGGCTAAATCAGAAACATATGGAACATTAAGATCTTTATGGATAAGTTTATTGGTCACATAGTAAGGAGCATTGAGGATTTTTCGAAGGATTTTGGATTGCAAAGATTGGATACGAGATGAATTGGATGGTTTAGTAGAGCCCCAAAGCTCAACTCCGTACGTCCAAATAGGTCTAATCACTGTCATGTAAATGAGTCTTTTGTAATTAATTGGGAGCTTTGAACGTTTGTCTAGTAAATGTTGAAGTAGTCTGTAACGACGGGCAGTTTCTTGTCGTTTTAGTCTTTTATGTGGATTCCAAGTAATTGCTATTTAAAATTAAACTTACTAGAAAGAGTATTGAATTTAAGAAGCCGGCTACATTTAGCTAAATTAGAAAATAAAATCAATAATTAACAAATATTAAATTTTCTAAAATATGTAACTACGTGTATTTTAGAAAACTGGCTTTGATGACCACCCATGGTTTTACGCCCTTAAACAACACCAACCAACCAACCATATTTTAGAAAAACAATATTCTAAAAAAAAATAATTTTTTTTTTTTAAAGAAAATCTACAAAAGTAGTTGGCTTGAAGATCTAATTATATTTTTAGAATTTAATTTACCTAAACCAAAACCTACGAAGCCGCTGTATTTTTGGATCAATTTGTACTCAAAAATAAAAATGTTAGTGCAAAAATCATGTCGATATCATCTTTAAACTCGAAATATAAAAAAATTAGTTTAATGCTATTTCATTTTTTTTTTTCTCGGCTTCTAAGACTCAATGGTCGCAAAGGCGAAATACGTGTGTAATATTTTTTGACCAGGAACCTCCAAAAAATCTTCCAACAGAGACTGAGTGTGTACTCTCTTTGTTAGTCATACATACGCAAATACAACCAAATAATTGTCATCGATGAATGATTTTCCACTTCTTGGTTATATTTATTCCTAAATTAATACCGAAGAAGTGGTGATGATTCATCAATTTCTAATTGTATGGTCCTTCTAAGCTATCGCGCGCACCTTAACTTTCAAATATCATTATTTTATAATAAATAGAACAGAAGATATTAACAGTTTTGCGGCTGGTACAAAACAATACTTACAGTTACACAGAGCTAAGAAAATCAATTGTTTCTTTCTCTCGCTGTTGTTAATGTGGTGGAGGCAGCACTGATGGGAATCGGGACAGACTCCATTCCCAACCGGCCCTTCTCTTTTATGTTAGCCCTTATAAACCTTAGCAATGGCAGACGGTAAAGTCTTTGTGGCCGGACCTTGAGAAAGTTGCCATAGACAGCTGTTGTAAAATGTTCTTCCAGGCTCTCTCAAGACTTCATGATCTTTCCTTCATGGAAGCCCCTTCACAGAACAAAGGTAGATGGAAAAAAAACCCATTCTCTAACCCATTCACCTTTGAAGTTTACCTCAAAAGCGATTTAAGGCAATCCACTGAAACAACACTGTCTTTCCGAGTGAAGCGAACGCTTCTCAATGTGAAGACACAAAAAGAAGATGTAGTTGCTTCGTATCTGTGAGGCAGTAACCGCGCACTTATATTATGAGTATTATTAACAGCTAGAGAGAGATATTTATTATTGATTAAAAATTAATAATATATGAATCTTTCATACAATTATTTTATTTTTTAAAACAATCTATTTTAATTCTCAGTTTAGAAGACGGTTGAGAGAGCGGTCATAAATATGTCAATTATTTAATAATTCTACTGTTTAGCTTATTTTGAAAGCCATCCTCAGGGGTAAAATCAATATTGTGTTTATTTAAAAAATATACTACTTAATAAAATAAATACAGTATTTTATTAGAAAATACTGGGAGAAAAGAAGGGCAAAAATGAGAAAGGAAAAGTAATGATATTCGCCTGGTCTTAATAAGCCGCTTTGAATAAAAAAAATAAAATAAAAATAAAAAATACGGTATATAACAAATACCATAGAGATTTATCAAATGGCTATAGTTAAATGTGATTGCATTACAATATGGTTAAATTATATAAATAATCATAAGAAATTTTTTTTTAGTGTCAATGGATAGTAGAACGATCAAATATTCTTGAAAAAAAGAAAAAACTCTTTAAAAAAATAAACAGACTGATCAAAATAATTAAAATAATATACCTTTATTAAATGTAGAGAAAAAAACCAGAAGCAATAAAATATAAAATTTCAATAATAAGGGTGTAAAAAGGATACGGAATAAAAATATGTAATGTAAATGAAAAAATCAAAAGAGGAAGGCTGAATATGTTTAGGTATGTCAGGTATGAAAATATGAAAAAGAGTTACACACGATATTAACATAAAAAATAGCATAGCATTATATCTTTCACCCCATTAAATTAGTGGATATGTCGAATTATAACCAAAATGAGTTTAGTGACTTAAAGGAATCGTGGAGTCTTCATGGTGAATAAGTGTTTAGGTAAGATGTTCATTTTAAATAACTATGTTTTAAAATGCACATCTAACTTAATTTTTTTAATTTAAACACATTTTTTTTTAGTCACTGAACTCATTGTGGACAAATTTCGACTTATAGATTTTTATAGATTCCGTTTAATTACAACAAATTCATTTACATAACGGTATGAATTAGACTTATTTGAACGTAATAAGAGCTTTGCGGCTCCACTAAAACTTCCAATTCTTCTCGTATCCAATCATTACAATCCAAAATCATCATTATGTCACAAACAAACCTATCCCTAAAGAACTTAAAGTTCCATATGTTGCTGATTTGGGCCTAACCAGATACTTTTCCTTTCATAGTAAGCTCCATACCCACTCGAATCCACTGGTCTCCCAATTTGCTTTATACTCAATTCCCGATAATCCTCTCAGGCGTCTGAAAACAAAATGGCTAAGATACCTTCTAATGTAGACCATTTTTTCGAAGTACTACTATTGAGTACTTCACATGTAGTAACTTTACATTACAGTGCTGCCAATGCCCCGATCAAAAATTACCCGTCACCTAGCATATGAATAAATTGCTTCATAAGATTCCTCTTTTGGTCTCACGTATCTTGCCGGTACAATGAGCTAGGGTGGCTTTTTCCTGATTTTCGACGGCAATACTTCCTCGGCACTTTCCTATTCCAATCATTAAAAAAACCAATAAACCTTCCTATATTCTAGACCTACTTACTCTGCGTTCCTTCCTTCATTCACCACCTGAATACAAGATCCCAACCTTCCAATCTATATACCCCCTCACATAGAACTGCCTCCTTTGAAAAATCCTTCGTCATCCGTGCTCTTTTTGGAATTCCTTACCTATCCATATTCGCAAAGCCTCTTCCTTAACTTCTTTTAAACATCTTTTATTTATCCATCTCCTCGATCTTCAATCTTCCTCTAAATAAATAATATATAATAAATGTACAAACGTGTGTTGCAATGTTTACTGTTGATTGAATTTTATTTACTATTATTATTTTTTTTACTTAATTTTAATTTTTTTTTCTTCTCTCTTCTTCTTTTTTTTTTTTTCTCATTATTTAATTTGTAATACTGATGTGCTGATCTTTAACTAATCTCAGCCAGACAATTGTATCTTTTTAATGTGCACTTTAATTATTCTTAGGGGACAGTCTGTCCCAGAATAAATTTATTTTTCATTTTTCATTTCATTTCATAAAAAATCCCGTTTTTACCTTTTTTAACCATCTCAATTTCTTAGCCTTTTTTACTTAATCAACCTTCCAACTTTAAATTCAATATTTTGAATATTTTCACACATTCAAGTGAGCATCGAGGAAAGAAAAGCAGCGCTGGTGGTGGTTCCAAACGTTCACTTGGACATCTGAGGAACTGCATTGCTTTCATCCACTTGATTGTCGTCGAGGTCTGACTGACCATTTTGATTCTTCCTTGATCGAAATATATTACAATCGCTATTGAACTTGCTGACAATTATTGTTCTATCAATTTAGAAAAAGATAACGATGTAATAGGTCTTGGCATAATCAGTTAAGGTAAGCAAAAAATACCCGTTCGATTCTCGCCGATGCAAAACATTTCCCGATTTCGGGAAAAAATACCTTCATCGGCAGCACTGTTGTTATAATTTTCCTCAAATTTACTTGTATATAATATATAAAGTTGTAAATATCAATAATTAGTTTTTTTTTAAATGTATTTTGTTTAAGAGATAGTTTTCCTTATCACAATAAATTTAAGAATTTAATGCAAACAATTTTTCTTTAACTGTTATATAAAAGTTATGAAATATGCGAATCAAACACTCAAACATTAAATTTATTACATCATCTAACTGCTTCGAATTGTAGAACATCAAGATCAAAAACTTGAGTATTTTAAATTGTTATAAATTGTAAATCTCTCAAGATAATTACATATACAATTTTGTTAGAATCGTTTGATATCTTTTCCTGTGGTACAACAATGAAAACCACAATAGCCCTCATGTAGTAGTAATTAAGCAGATCTTTAATGTTGTGGAACTGCTTTTAATTATATTCACATGGCATTGTGTGTCCGAAGCTTTTCTAACGAGGCCCTTGTACGGCAAACAATAGGATCACCATTAACTGTCATTACTATTTCCTTTTTTTTTTTTTTAATTCCAAAATTAATTTTGGAAAATATATATGGTCATGAATTTGCTTAATAATAAACTTTAATAAAATGTTGTTTTTAAATATTTTATTGGTATATATTACATTATATACAAGTAAATTTTAAGAAAATTATTACAATATGTCGATAACAAGTAAGTAACTACTCACTAGTAGCACATCAATAGTGTTCTACATTAGAAGGTGGCTTGTCCATCTTACTTTCAGACGCAACGGAGAATTACCGGGAATTGAGTGTGAGGCAATTTGGGAGACTATTCGAGTGGATATGGAGTTTACTATGAAAGGATAGGTATCTGGTTTGGCAAAACAGCAACATATGGAACATTAAGATGGTAATGATATGTTATTAACCATAACATTAATAGATAAACTTTATGGATAAGTTTATTTGTAACATAATAAAGAGCATTGAGGATTTTATGGAGGATTTTGTATTGTAACGAATGGAAAAGAGAATTGGAAGGTATAGTGGAGCCCAAATGCTCAACTTCCTATGTCCAAATCGGTCTAATTATTGTCATGTAAATAACTCTTTTTTAATTTATTGGAAGCTTTGAACGCTTATCTAGTAAATGTTGGAGCAGTCGGAAACTCAGCACTCAGAGCACTGAAGCACTCAGACGAGTTTGAAACGACAAGGAGCTGCTCTGCATTCGTCTTCTGTTACGAAATAGTCGAAACATTTTAGATGTCTATACTTTACGATGTTGTGTAAATGGTATAATGTGAACGAATCCATAACATCATAACAAAATAATATACCCACCATTCATACTGTTTACGATTAGTTTAAAAAATATATCATTTTAATTGTTTCAAAGAGTCAACTTTTTTTTTTTTTTTTCTTCACCTTTCCAATTATGAAAATCAATCAATTAGTTGTAGTTTAGAATATTATTATTTTTGTTAATGTTAGCACCTTAGCCTCATTTATTGTATTCATAATTTTAATAAACAAAAAAAAAAGAAGAGGAAGGGGATCGCACGTCGGGTCACCTGTTTATAGTGTTGGAACTCTTATCGCTGAAGGTTGGACTTCGTGCGGCAGTGGCTAGCACAGTTTAGTCGGAAAATAGATAGCAACTAGGACGCATGGAAATAACCGCTTACATATATATATATATATATATATATATATATATATATATATATATATATATATATATATATATATATATATATATATATATATATATATATATATATATATATATATATATATTATATATATATATATATATATATATATACGTATATATATATATATATATATATATATATATATATATATATATAATAATAATAGATATATTTTTTTTCTCAGGATCCTGAAATTAGCAGGGTGCGCACCGCCGTCGCTACAGTCTGAGCGAACACATTGAAGTTCGACTGTTAGAAATAATCGCCATCGGACGTTGGTTGCATTCTATAAATGAGGTCGTTTGGAAGAAAATGCCGAAATTCAAAGTCTTCACATCGTAAAAAATAGTATTCGTGAGTTAGCTGGACTTATATTTAATATTATTTTCCTAATATTAACTTAAAGATCCCTTTGTTTAAGTTAATGGTGTTTTTTGTTTAAAATATTTTCTTTATTTGTGGTATACTGTTCATAATTTTTAATCTTGATACCCATCATAACATCATTGATACCAATAGATTTAACTTCAACAGTACCTTTTAATTCAGGAGCAATTATAATTTTTTTGTTTTTGTTTAATTGAATGTTCTCAATCAAATGTATGTTCTTTTGTTTGGTTTTATTTATTTAATGTGTAAATATATGTTACATAATTGGAAAGACTTATTTCTTTTTTTCCTTTTTTTTTTTTTTTTTATAGGTTCCCTATTTTGTATTTTAATAATTGATATTTGTAGAACCAGCTGGAAAGGGGATAGTGGTAGGCAGCCAATAACGGTACGCCCCTATCCGTAAGCAATATAATACACCCTTTCCAACAGTTAAAGAATAAATACAAAACTACTACAAACGATTTCACGAAAGATTACATGGCCACAACACATATTCCCAAAAATACACAGAGAAGACTAAAAAAGGAGCCGGATGAGAGACCTCCTAGACTGAAATAAAATGAAAATAAAGACTGGAGGTGCCGCTGGTTTCTGCTCCCCCTCATCCCTTTCAAGCCATTTACATTCTTACAGCAATCCACTGGTTGTAAAGTTTTAATTGACAGGTGTAAATAAATATAAAGTAAAAAAAAAAAAAAATTGATTAAATATGAACTAAAAACATTTTTTTCTTACATCAATAAATAGATAAAAATGTTGTTAAAACTTTTGACTTCACAAAAAAAAAAAAAGAAAAAATCCAACCCGAACCCCTCCAAGAAAAGGAAAGAACATAAATTACCGTGCTGGAACTTCACATTCAAACTTCCTTCGAACTAAAAAGGAAAAAAAAAAACAAGATAAAGAAGTGTGCACTTTTGTGGGAACACTTTTTGCTCCAGCGATCCTCGATGATGTTAAGAGTCTCAAAAGAAAAATGACTCCGATCATTTATTATGTAATAATTACATTTACATAAATTAATAATATTCTTCCACAATTAATCCATTAACGTGGTCGACTGTTTGACCGGTCCACAAATGCACCTGTGTATGACCAATAACCAATAGCGTATGATTAAATTTCAGGATTGTAATAAGCCGGAGGGGCTTAGTTCTGAGCACGTGTAATCAACTAAATTATATTCTATCATAGTGGTTGACAATATTAACTATGGTCAATGTTATAGAGAGGCATAATAAGATATAAAACAGTAAAGTTCATTGTCAGGTTAATCATTACAGGGACGGTCCACTCTTAATTGTACTACTTGTCAGTAAAGACTAGGATAAATCCATGCGTTATCTACAATTTAGAAGGGCTGATCACTCAACAATTATATAGGTAATCAAAGAATTATTATTTAGTTTCAAATATTTTTTTTTTTTTTTTTATTATTTATCAATTTATTGAAATTTACAGCTGTATACATTGGAAAATACAACTAGTAAATGTCATTATAATGTTCATAATGACATGTCGTTAACCTTCTTCTTTTTTTTTTAAGCCCCTATGGCTTAGTAAAATGTAATGGCATCTGAATTATATGTATTCTACCAGAGCATTTTAAGAGAGTTCTAAAAGAGCAGTGGAAAAAAAAAAAAATTCTCCGAGAAACAAAGTCTGTCACTTTTAGTAAGTCTAGGGTTGTGTGCAGGAGAAAAAAAAAAGGTCCTGCTTGAGAAGGCGAGGCGGTGAGCCGGTACACTACTACCATTTTATGAAAATTGACCTGAAGCCGTTCTAAAAACATTTTTGCATCGCTGTCCTTAACACCTCAGCAATTTTTTTAAATTTGCTAAAAATTTTTCTCTTAATAAAGATTTAGTACGAAATGAGTAGTACCTCATCTTTCCTTCTGAAAGCGCGTCTATCCTACGTCAGTTCTTGTCCTGTTTAATGTACCCTGAACTCCTTTGTCCTCAGTTCTAACTCTGTTTGAGTATTTTGGAGAAATATGTTCTTTGTACACATTAAAAATTTAGAATAATCATTATAATTAATTTAACGGAGAGTAATAGGTTCGGCGAAGTCTTTTATGTGGATTCCAAGTTAAACTTTTGTACGATTGGAATCCTAGGTAGCGGGTCTGTGGAATACTTATAAAAGGATACTATGCGAAATAAAAAAAATTAACTAGCGAGTCAGTGGAGGAAAAAAAAAGGAGGAAGCTGTTGAACGAGGAGGTTTCTAGGATGAGTTGCTGAACCAAAGATGATGATGTTGAATACTGAGATGAGTTCATTGTAATTGCTGTGTAATGCATATTTTTTCTTGTGTGTTTTTACATATGATGAATATGTAGTGCTAATAAAATGTATTATTATTGATTCACACATCAAAGTAATACTCAGTCACACATGACAGCGAAAATACCTACTCCATAAAATGAACACTAGACGGCCATTAAAATTGACTTCATAACAGAGTGAGTCTATGTGCTGTAAGGCGAATTGGTTGACATGTCTTATCACGTTCTACGTACTGGGTCTAATAACTTAGTCCAGTCAATAAACATATCGTAGAGTGCATGAAATATGCAATTATTTTTGACCTCAGGGCTTCGTTAGTATTTAGAAGATAAACATGGACAACATAAAATGTGGACTCTAGGAAAATATGCTACGGATCAAAATTAAAGCTACTTAAATTTCCTATAAAATTGTTTATACACATATTTGTCGAAATTTCAACGATTTTCAAGGTATACGTTAAAAATTCGGTAATTTTCGAAAAAAAAAATGATTACCTCACTTTTTGATAAACATTTGCTCTAAGTGCCAGAAACGTATATATGAAATTAAAGTATATTTAATGCTCTACAATTTTAATAATTACATTTTTTCTAATAAAGATTGGAAGGCACTAGAAAAAATTTTTGACAAAATTGAGGCGAAAATTATCGATTTTCAGTAACGTATATCTCGAAAAAGGTTGGAAATTCGACAAATATCTATATTTTATATTTTATAGGAAATTTAAGTAGCTTTAATTTTTATCTGAAAATATTTTTCTAGAGTCCACCGTTTTCGATATTTAAACGAAAAATCCAAATCTTCTCTCACCTCCCCCCCCCCCCCCGTTAGCTCACCTACCAGGGGCGGGAACATTTAGTATGTTTATCTGCTAACTACTCCTAACGATGCCCTGAGGTAAAAAATAATGGCATATTTCATGCACTTTACACCCCTCATTTCAGTACTTATTGACTGGACAAACTCCTAGTATGTATTGTAGTTATATTGTGATATTGTATTGAAGTTATTTGCCTCTTATAAACACATAACTGATTTTATATGGTATTTTATAATAGGTAAGAATAAATAATAATAATAAGTTCTTTATTTATTCTGAAACCTTAAGTCCCTTAAGAATAAAAAATGATGTACAGCCAAGGGCCTTCAGAGCCTTAAAATAAAATAATATTTTCAGAACAAAATAACAAATTATAATAATAAAATAAAAACAAAACATAAAAATTAATAAAAAGTAACAGAAAATTGAAAATCAATTTTTTAATACAATTTCATGAATATAAATGAAGAAGTGGTATTTAAATGATTCTTTCATGAAAGAAGTGGTATTTAAAAGTGGAGAGGGTAATTGAATGACAAACGTTAAGAGGGATGGAGTTCCATAGAAAAGAGGATTGGATTACAAAAGATCTGTAGAAAACAGCTGAACAATGAGAAGGGATACACAAGTCTGATTGACGGGAACGGGTTTGGCGGGTAAGAACTGATTTGATTTGAAGGAGTTTGGAAATGTAAGTTGAACGTTGGGATTGGACGGTTTGAAAGACAAAGGATGCCAGAAAATACCGACAGAGATATGAAAGAATGAGACACTTTAACTCCGCATATAACTGCGAAACGTGGCCGCTACTCGGGATCCTGAAAGTTAAACGAATAAAGCATTTAAATAGTCTTTTGAGTCTGGCCTCGAGAGTCCCAGAAACACCCCCATACACAGCACACCTAGTAGTCGAAGTAGGGAAATATGAGAGAGGTAATTAGCAGCCTGCGATTTTAATTAAAAAATTATTAAAATTTTATTCCGTTTAATTCAACCACAAAATTTTTTTTTGTATTTTTTTCCATTCTGAACAAACTATTTCCAATAGTCCATAAAAAGCTCTTCTCGGATTCCGGGAAATTTAATCCTGGAAAATCAATTCCCATATTGCAGACGGGCTAGAATATTCACATAACCTACCACCATTTACTCCTCAATGCAGTCACATTCCAAAATCTTCCTAATGAATTCTCAATATTTCTCTGAAGCGAATATTCCCTCACAGTTATTTTTTTCCAACCAAAGAATCAAATCCATCACAAGTTATGCTCTTATTTTGAATAATATTAAATATTGTTTTTAATACTAATAATCAAAATTAATACGAGCATTGCTTTGAATATATATACATATATTCAAATTTTTTTTTTTTTTTTTTATTAAAGGGCTCTATAATAGCAATGTTATACGAAAACAGAAAGAAATATATAAGTTTTTCAAGTTTTACTATTACAGTTCTTAATTTTCTTCTTCTTTTTTTTTTTTTTTTTTTTTAACTTTAGGGCAGATATAGAACGCAGTGACAGTGCTTTTAAAGTTTGAATAATTCTTTACCACTAATTATTTTTAAATGGCAGCCAGTCATTTTAATCAGTATATCAGCTATGTTTTGCTACCTTGAAGTCCCAATAAGATGCAGATAGCTTCTTTTTTTTTTTCAAATTTAACTCTGTGTATATTTCAGAATTCCAGATTATTAAGTTTCATCGTGTTTCAGAGTACTTATTCACGACAAGTGAAAATAGTTAAAGTATAAAATATTCACAGGTATCCATGCTTTGCAAATTAATTTATTTTTTGCAATGTGTATGTCACTTCACATCTTCGACAATTTAAATAATTTTCTAAGAGTGATACAGACCCAAAGTTACCATTTGACGTTATTTTATTTTATTGATTTTATTTTGATATATAAAGAATTTCCTCCTTGAAACTATGACAGCAACTAAATTTATACACTTACTTTATAAAACTCATATGGACATACTATCACAAATTTATGGTTCAGCCAAAGAAACTCATATACAAAATATAAAGATTTCAACAACAAAAATTACGACTAATAATATTGATCTCCATGGCACGTAAGATAACACTGCATTCAGACCTACACAAACTGTACTGGACCACATCAAAACAAAATACAGAATATTTCACGACAAACTATATGACCATCCATACAGTTTCAAACAAAATATGGCTAAAATAAATATTTCTGACAATACGTACCGATGGCTAAAAAGAACCTGGATGAGGGACCTCCTTAAGTTAGAACAACCAAAAATAATGTCAGGAAGAGGTACCGATGGGCACCCTCATATTTTATATGCCTTATTTATTAAACAATAGATTTTTTTTTTTCATTTATTATTAGTGCAATATATATACATCCAGTTAATGTGTTCATAACAATTACAATAACATGTGAAAACTTGAAAAGAACTATTCATCTGTAGCACTTCAACAAAAATTCTACACTAGAGGGTCTCTAGGCCATCTTCTTTTTAGACGCTTCGATGGATTATCGGAAATGGGGTGAGAAGCTAGTTTTTTTAAGAAGTTAACATACAGTCCTACGAATAAGTATAAAAACTGAATAGATGAAGTTGAAACATTTTAAAATCTCTAAAGCTATACGTAACCAAAGTATAATTACAAACTTAATTCTAATAATAGCTTTAGAGATTTTAAAATGTTCTTTGTATAGAAAAATTAAAAAATAAAATGAAAAGCAATGTCAAGGGGTAACTTTGGGTCTGTACCACTCGTAGAAAATTATTTATGTTGTCCAAGATATAAAGTGATATACACGTCACTTACGTTTGTAATTTGTAAAATCTTTCAACTTCATCCATTGAGATTATACTTATTCCTAGGACTGTAGATGCCTTTAAAATTATTCTCTTCTATCGGTTAAGTAGTGAGGATTAAAAAATAAAAAATGTAACTCAAAAACCTATGTAGTGTCTTGGGTTCAATGCTTGGTGGAAGTTATTGTACACATGTGGTTAGGTCAACAATTACCAGTTTCCCCAACCAATTAAAATTACTCACATTATAGAGGCTGTGTGTGCCCCAGGAGGATTTTTAGGCCTTGAAGTCGATCCATGGCTAAAAAACAGAAATTTTCTATCTTCAGTCACAATCGAACTCGGGTCCCGTAGTAAGGAGTTAAGTGTCATGCCCATTGAACTAACCTACTCTCGTTCTTGTCGATAAAATAAAATAAAATTTCAATAAAAACTAAATAAAAACAAGAAATCCAATAAGAAGAACACTGTCGTCGAAAAAATAGTTACTCATGAGATACTGCAAAACGGGCAGACTCTTCCCGACGGAATTAATTATTGTAGGAAGAGGCAGTGCTAATCAAACCGCCCAAGTAGCTTGGCAGTTGTATTTAGAGCATAACCATGGGCATAGTAAAGAAAACTATTATATTTTAATTTCCTTAAAGCATTAATTTAAATTAGAATTATTTTTGATTATTTCATCTTTTTTGGATCATATGACTGTAAATAAGCGCTTAATGTGTAACATTGGAACACATTATGGGGTGAGATCGGAAACCGCGAAAGGGCGTTATCCTAAGGAAGTTATCCTTTAAAACAGAATCATGTCCATGTTTGAAAAGATCAACTTATACATCTACCAGTAAATAGGCTTGATGAACATTGACAAGAGTCGTAGAAAACCTTTTAAAATGATTATAAGTTAAACCATTCTAGGTAAATAGTTTCTTTTACGTTAGTTTATTTATTATTATTTTTTTATATTAATTCCAGTCCCACTCAAATAAGTAATGATATTAAAATAGAAATCTCAGCTTTTTCCACTTGTCTACACTTCATATCATCTGTAACTAAACAAGCTCTTTAATAACCTCTGGATTGTAAGAAGAGGTTAATTCGGCTAAACTGTCAAGATATTCCCTCTTTTCATAATATTATACAGTATCGATGATATAAGGAAATTACGAGCCATTAAATGAACTTAATAAAATCCAATTTCCTGCTCCGTAGCCGATACTGTTTTATCAAGCCATTTAATTGATAGAATAATAATACAGACAATATTAATGTCTAAAAAACACACTAAAATATAAATATTATATTATGTTTTTCATCAATAACAATTTGGAATGCTACGAAATGTGTAATGAAATATGTCCTAATGTCCTACTGTACTGCCCATATAAAAATCATTCAGTTTATTCAAAATCTGCGATACAGAATAAATCATATTAAAATAATAAAAGCAATTATAAAATTCATTTATATACATTGTATACATAATTATCATTACATCGCGATACAAGCCAACTAAGGACCACGCGTTCATCAATTCTTGTTTTGTTTTTTTCTTTTTACCCTTTTCCGCCCATATCCTTCCCATCTTCCCATCTCTTTCATTCGATCTTTAGTCCACCTCTTTCCTTTCTGCCTCTACCTCTCAACCACAAGAACCTTTATGCTTCTCACTACATTCTGAATTTTTTTTCTCTTGTTTTGTAATCCTGCTGTCTGATACCATCCTTTCCAATCCCTTCTTTATTTGTTCCAGATATCGCTCGTTCTTCAGTCTCATTGCTAAATCAAATATTAGTTTGTTCATCCTATTCTGATTCATTCTCTTCATACGTCAAAATAATGATAAATTTTGTAAATTACGTGTATAGATTTATTTATGAAACAGTTCAAATAACAAGGGAAACCCGTGAATTGTAATGAGGGAGGTGTAAAATTGAAACTGACGAAATAAGTAATATTGGATAGATTAATATTATTATTAGTGAGAATTTTATAAAAAAAAAAAAAACTTTTTTAGAAAAGCCAAAATAAGACAATACGTAACATAAAACCGATCACACTTTGGAATTTACCAACATGGATTCGTTACCAAGAATAGAAAGAGAGATACTAAGAATAATACACGAACAGATAAGGTTAGGAGTAGAATACCAATTAAAAAAAAAAAGAATAGTCGTGAGCTTTATACAAGTATTGATAGACTATTAACATCGGGGAGGAAAATGAGGCTAAAATACTTCTGGCGTACGAAGAAAATCGGAATAGGTTGAAGAAGCTGTTATGTGACGGATAGTTGATAAAGTAACGGCATTGAAGAACGTAAAAGGATACCCAGAACAACCAAAAAAAGTAGAGGAAATAAGTATCACAAAAGGAGACAATCAAAATAGGAAATAATTATGGAAAAAAATGAAAAACATAAAGGTTCTTGAAACGAGAACTGTAAATTGAGAGAGAGAGGGGTAAGAGGTGGTCAGAAGAGTAAAGTAGGGAAATGGAAGAAAATAATTAGATAAATAACGACAAAAAAGTAAAACTTAAAAAGCCTAAATATGTGGTAGCATTGTCCTTTATTTGCCTTGAATAGTGTATAACAATAATGAAATTAATCACATAAATTATATTTTTTATTTTTTAGTCTACTTATACATAAAAAAGAAAAAGTTGCCAGCGTTGTTGAAATAGAATTAACATCAGATGACATTAACAAGGTGGTCGCAGAAAAAAAACGATATCTGAAATTATGCGAAAAATTTGACATCTTTATAGGCTTTTAAAAGTGGGCGTTACCAACAGCCTAATTCATGAAAAAAAAAAACAATTAGCACTATCAAAAAAACTAGATCTTTCTATAAAAAGCTGAAATAGATGCAGAAGGCAGTGCCAGTGTAGTCTGTAAATTTGTTAACATTACGAAATAAATTAAATTCCAGCTTAACCTATGAGAAAATTTCTGGATAGGTCATATTTCCGATCATCGCCGAGAAGGAGAGATAATAACAAACATAAGTATTTGTATTATAATGATTATTATCCTCTTGTTTTTTTTAAATTGTTCTTAAAAGCTTTTATTAAAATATAAAAATTATATGGCCATAATCTTAGTTTGATCGTCTGAGGAAGTAGCCTGGCTGGCTAATTTACATATTAAAACTAAACTACAATTTTCATTGTCAAATTCCTTTTAATATAAACAAATAAGTATTAAACAAAAAAATTTTAAAATCACCCCAATGTAATAAAATATACGCGCTTACAAGAAACACAGAATTTAATTGAAAAATGGACTACATAGTCTCAGAGAAATATTTAAAAAAGAAAAAAACTAAATAAATTTCTGAATAGGAAAGCATTGGGAAAACGAATAATAAATGTTTGAGAATAAAGTGTACAATCATAACACAAGTTAACGCCTCAAATGATGATAAGAAATAAATGTCAGAACTTGTTTTTGGTTAAAATAGTTTATTGTTGGTTAAAATAGTTGATTGTGACCATTATAGAAAAAAATAAAATAAAATAAATAAATAATACAATAACAATTAGAATAAATAACATAATATATTTTATTTTAAGTAAAACGTATGAACGAGGTATAAACCTATATTTACACGTATCGGTAGTAAAAGTTATATATAAATACGTGATATATTAAATGGAAAATCTACTCTAAAATTTAACTTAAATAACAGAGTTCCTCTTTATCGTGAAATTGTAATATATAATTAATCTTGCAATTTCTGATTGAATCTTAAAACTTTTCTTTTTTTTACTATGTAATTTTACTCCACTAATTGGTCTAAGGCCAGGTAAACGGACTTCATTCCGATTCTCCTGCGGGATTCATCCGACAGTAAAAGGGGAACAAAAGGATTTTCCTTAACGATAAATAAAAAAAGGGATGATTTTCAAGTTACCAGTTGCGCCTAATTAACAGTCTCTCTTTATATTTAAATAAAAGCACAAAGCGTTTGTGGAATTCGCCACAGGGGATACGAAAAAAAAAAAGGCCTAAAATATTTTTACTCTATTATATTTTTCATTTATTCAATATCGGAGAGGACGTTTTTTAACAAAATATTGTGGAAAAAAAAATATTTTAGAAGAACTCAGCGAAAGTTATGTCTGAAATTATATAAAGGAGATATTTAAAAATAAAAGCAATTTTTTTATATTCTAATAATTTTGTTTGTAATTTCAAAACAGAAAAGAACTGTCGAAACTAATAAAACATATTTACAAAATACCAATGATATCGTTACATCTTCCAAATTCATGATTAACTGACTGCTGTAAAACGGGAATAAAATTTTCAACAGTTGTCAATGCTCAACAAATATTCATAAGCGTGCGGTAATTGGTCATTTGAAATAATTTATTTTCGAAATTTACTTCGTCAATTATGAAATTATAACGATGATAAATGAGTTCTCAATAATTCCTACAATTAAATTATTTAAAAGAGTGAATTCAAGTCATGTGATGGATGATACAAGTTGTTTAAGTACTATATAGTATGTTGGTATATTTTAAAATCCAAAAGAGAGTGTGTGCTAAAATTCTGTATTATTAAATTTTTTTTAAAAATTGTTTAATTGATATGCGATTTAACTGGAAAACAAAATTATGATATGAAATTGGACATATCCTAAAAGAAGAAAATAATAATAAATAAGACTTACATATACGATATCCAGAATGACAGGCGAAGATAAAGACAGACGATGTTGATGATGATGGTGGGTACGACGGCAACGACCGACCACACTGCCCTAGCAAGACTGAGGGTTGAGCGGGTTGCCTAACCGGCAGAGTGGCAGGCGCATGCTCCCCGGCACCCGCGCGCGCCGTCTATTCAGAAATGTACCTGCGGCTATGGCGGCAGTCTGTCCGCCTGTCGGTCACATCTGCTGTCTGGGGCAACTGTTTTTTTTTTTCTTCGTTTTTTATCGTTAGTTGGCATCCCGTCCACTAGTGATTTTTTTTTTATTCCGACAGTCTGGTCAAGTTTATTTTGGCTGAACCGATTGCAATATTACAGGAATTTAAAAAAAAATAAAAAATAAAAATAAATAAATAAAGTTTATGTTATGAACTTAGTCCGACAACATACAATTATATCTATGAGATACTATCATCCCCCATTCGCCCGCTCCCATATGTAAGGAACTTAAATAATTTTATCTAATAACTGAAATTTTGTTAATTTATCAATAAAAAATATTGTATTATAAGTAGGGTAAACCAGACAGTTATTGACACCCTATCTAAAAAATTAAAAAAAAATATTTAGCCAAAAAAAAATCAATCATAAAATTCCTTTTAACTCAACTGTGTAAAAGTACTTTCATTTCTATTTGTATTTTAAGAGATATTCATAGGGTGTCAATAACTGATTTTATATAATTTATTGTCACTATCTTGTAAAATACATTCAAGGAATAATGTTCAGTGTGATCTTTCTTGCTTAGCTTAAAGTATAGTTAACTAAAAAAAAAAAAAAATTACAGCAAATTTCAACTTCATTAAACTATTCTTTATATCATATTAGTATGAATATTTTCGAATATTTCCTGCCAATAACTCTCTAGTTTACCCTATGCAAAAGAGTATCCTTTCTTCAACATTTTCACGTATAGCAGTAATGGTACTATTGTAGAGATTATATGGCTGAAGTTCACGTACAAGCATAATTTGATATTCTACATTTCTACAAAACTACAAAGAAACACTTGCGGATAATTGACTTCATTATCTGCGCTAACTAAAGACCCATGGTTTATATTTTTACACACAATATCAAAAAGGATCGACATTTTGATTTGGTGATAAATTTTATTCGGAGAAATAATTTAATTTACTTCATCTGGTTTGATTTCAATTTCTAACCATAAAAGTATATGAAAGTGTGGCAAAACTTGTTTATGAAATCAACATTGTACATGTGAATTTTTATTACTGCTAATCCTTTAGAACTATGAAGTTAAAACTATAATGAAAATAGTTTTACCATTTGTGAATAGGTCAATTTTTTGCACAACCCATTCTTGGTATAAATTGCTAACTAATGAGTTCAATATCTCCTTTTACCATTGTAGAACCACTACTCCCCAAACATCGTGAAAAAAAATGTTTTCAAAAAAAAGTCTTAAAACTCAAGTAGACGTGTTTCAAACTAACAATAAATGTAGGTACCACCAAATAAAAATAATTTTTGGACTAAATGATTATTTAAAGTTTCGTAAAAAAAAAAAGAAAAATCTCGTTCAATTAACCTTTGTTAGGGATGAATTCAAATAGAAATAGTTGGTGTATGCCATTGATACAATTAGCAAATCTCATAAAACCTAAAGGAACCCTGTCCACAATGTGTCCACCAAGAGTATATACCGTTTATTGATTTTAAACTTTCTAACCTTTTTTTTTATTGACAAAAAATTCTTTTTCCTGCCATCTTTAAATGCTCAATTCATAATAGTTTATTTTATTCGTAACCTTTTATAATCCTATAATTGTTATTTATCGTTTAATTCCGATAAAATCCGCTGAAAAACGATATATGTCTCACAGTTTATCTAAAACACAAATAAACACTATATAATAACAAGTAAACAGGTAGATGATATGCGACTCGATTAACAAAATAAAACGCCATGACTGAATGTTTTATATAAGATATAGGTCAAGGGAAAAATAAATTGATACTTTATAAACATACTTATCTAGTCATTATAGTCAGGACCTTCATCACAAACATTGCTTGTTGAAAATACATACGTTAATAAATAAAAGAGATTGAAATCCAAATTGACCCATAGCTCGGTAAATATTATTCGATAACCATCATTTGAGCAATAATAGTCCAAAATAGAAGACTATCGAATATTTTTTGTTTTTATTAAAGAAATGATTGTTTTATAAGTCAGCCTTGATTTTACTTTTTAACTGCCATTGCTTGTCATGTCTTCAGCATGGCAACAATATTCTGAAGAAGATCTGGGAGGCAGAACGAAGCGTCGGCACTCCATTTAAAGTTTTTTAAACTTGGACGTGTATTTTATTACTCCTGCCTGCATTCCAGGCAATCTTCACAAAATCATCAAAAAATATATTCTATAGTAAACCGAACTATTTTTATTTAAATAGTTTCTTTTTTTAGATTTATAACTTTTTTGTCTTCAAGTAGAAATATAAGTAAACATGTTTTTAAAAAAATTAATCAGTTCTTTATCAATTTTTAACTTTTAAAATATCATCAAAATTTCAGAAGATACACCATTATACACAATTTAAAAACTGGTTCCTCTTAGGAACTGCTATTAGCAGATAAAAAATCATGCAAAAAAAAAAAAAAAAAATTCATAGGAGATATTTTATCACTTTAAGAGACTTTAGATCATCATATTCCTTATTAGAGATTAATTTAAATGTATCAATTTACCATTTTGTCACTGTTACCGACAAGGAGCAGGTATGCTTAAATGTAACAGAATAAAAGTACCACGAACTTTCAATCCCTTCAACTTTCAATGCAGGCGCCAAAGTATATTTTGGCGAGAATATAGCTGTTGCTTAAAATAAACATAAACATATCATGATCAGAAGCAGAGGGAAAATAAAATACAACGAATATAGTGGAATGATATCGGCAAACTAAAGTTTCATTATTTAAAAAACACAAATATTATTTAATTGGAGGGGATATGTAACTGATCACTGTTATGATCAGAACTGAAAACATTTTAAACATGTTTATTTCATTTGTTTGAATAGATTAAAAGTATTATTATAAAAAATCAATATCCTCAATTCTTACACTAAAATTTTTAAATTAAATTTGTTTAACAGAGTGAAAAGTTTAATTACGTTTTGTTTTATTAAAAAGAAATTACAATTTACATTCAATTTTCAATTTAATAATGTTATTATTCAAACATCATTTTAAAAGGCAGTTTTATATCTAAAATACTACAAGATTTTTGATCAATTGATAAAAGAATACAGAGTGAGTCCCTCATAAAGTAAAAAAAAAAAACTTGGTCAAAACTGAAGAAAAATGCCGCAGATCTTACCTTTCTATTCCAATACATTGCAGATACACAATAATGAAAGACTTTATTGAGGAAAACCACATTTTGTGCCATGAAACTGTAATATCTCCCTCTTCGTTTAAAATATTTTTCAAAATTTGACCACATTTCCAGATTTAGCATTAAATTTCCTATAAGAGCAGAGTACATGTAAATAATGATAATAAATAAATGTAATAACATAAAATCTTTTGGCATGGTGTCGCTTTATTGACAGTTTTCCTTTATTTTATATTAAAGAATAATTTTTTATTTGGTTTTTATTCCAATGAAGAGTTCATTATGTTTAAAATACATATTTTCATTAAGCGATTATCATAATGTCTCATTTACAGAAGTAACTGATTTGAATGCCAAAATGAAAACACCATGTTTTTCCGGTTTTGAAAGCTGTTTAAATTTGTATTTGTTTTGTCAAAATCAAGTTTTGTGAGATTTGCAGTTTTGTTAATAGACATTGTAACATCCCTAAATAAGGTAAAGACCAAGCTGTTCTTTAGGTCCGTAGTTTGTAAAATTCAAGGATACGTGTACTCTGCTCTTACAGGAAATTTAATGTTAAATTCATAAATGTGTTTAAAATTTAAAAAATGTTTAAAAAAAGTGGAAAAATACAGCTTTTATGGCAAAAAAAAAAAGGGGTTTCTTCGAAACAAATTCTTTGAATTATCGTATATCTGCAACGGATTGGAATAGAAATGTAAGGTCTGCGGATTTTTTTTTTTCATTTTTGATCTAGTTTCACCCAATTTCTTTTATATATATATATATTAGAGAGGCTCACCCTGCATATACTGTTCTTATTCTTTAAAAAATTTTCTATATATAATTATTGAAATTTGTGATAAAATTAAAATATAAAACTATTCAATATATAGTGTGAAGAATCAAATATAGTTTTAAATATTATGTAGTCGATTAAAAATAAGTAGTGCTTTGACAAAAGAGGTAAACTTTTAATTATTAAATGCGTATATAATTTTTAGATATAACTTTATATTTGCATTAAATAGTAAAATTATTTAATTATTATAATATATTTTTCTTATAATATTTTTTTTTTCAGTTATCATCAATTTATGTAATATGTTCGATAGGTAAGAAAATTATTTCAGTCAAAACATAACTGAATATAACAAGAATATCCTGCAGTCTTAATTTACAAAAGTTTGAAGAAAGTTTTAGTCTATCTGCACTCAATAAATAGAGGATTATGTGGATTAGAGATCGTAGTTGGAATTGTTTTAGCAAAGATAAGTTGACAAAGTAGTCCCGGGCTGGAATTCTTTTAGTATAGAAGCATCTTTGAGATACTTCAAGTTTGAACGGACACCTCAGCAGCTTAGATCTATTGTACTCCGCTTGAAGCTGAGAGCAAAAGTTCCACCTTTCTCCTCTTTAATTTATCACTCAATTCTTCGAGTTATTCAGCTACCAACAAGGTTACAGGCCTTGTTAGAAGATTCCACTTTGTATTGTTAATAGTGATGGGCAACTTTATCTAACTTAAAAGCAAACTCTTTATAAAAATTTTCTTTGAGATCTCTTTCATATTTTACCTATTGATCGAAATAAGAGTTAAGTTTCTGCACAGAACTGAGCCTTCAGTGAAAGATGTTAATTTAAGAGTATATATAGAGGTATATGTAGAGGTATAGGTAGAGAATGGAATCTAGGATACTTCCTTGAGGAACACAAGCAGATCGGATAAGGAAGTATCCTTAGCAGAAAACAAAGGGAACAGTAGGAAACGTTATGATTAACTTTGAAGGTACTATCATTGAGACAGGAGCGAATAATAAGTAAAAAGTAGGGATTCACAGAGTTTTTAAAGCAGTACCAGGTGCCGAATTCGGTCTAAATCTTGTTCTACGTCGAGGAAGGTTTTTCTTTGCAGTACAGTGCGCGCTCGTTCACCACAGGATGACACAGCTGGATTGTGAAATGTGATTTTCGGGATCCAAACTGGTGATTTGGAATTATGCAATTGCAATGATGGAATACAAGCGTTTCAAGATTTTTTTTTTTTTTTTTTTTTTTTTTCTAGTTTCTATAAACTATAATTTTCACTTTTAAAAATAAATATAAAGATTTTTAAAAAACCAATATTATGAAATTAATAATTGAAATAAAGTCAACAAATATTAACAGTAAGAACCAATATAACAATAATCTAGATGGGATGGTTGATTAGGGCAGCCTAGCTGTTTTGTTTTTTTAGTGCTTTCTGTACACACGTTTGGAAAAAGAGAAATAGGACGATATGAGGGAGGGTGTGTTACCGGTGGACTTTTATTCTTGTTATCATACTGATTTAGGATGATTTCTAAGGATCAGGAAAATATGTGCTCCGAGATACAGCATTATATGTGAATGTTAGGAGGCATTTGGAATGGAATATTAATTCTGTTTCAATACAGTCCAGGATTTTTGGGCTAAGGATATCAGGATGGCTTTGAGGGTGATTACAATTTTTTTTTTTTTTAGGCCAGTAGTTTTTTGGTGGCCATCCATAAAGATTTGTCGGTAATTTTCAGAATAGTTATACAATTTTTGAATTTTTTTTTTTTTTTTTTATTTTTAGTTTGTTTATTTGGAATAGTTCTTTTTTTTAACGGGTATCTAGTCCTGTGACACCCTTGCTCTGCGCTTTCCTCTCAATATGATGCAAGGATGTGGCAAATTACTCTTAAGAGAATTAATAAGTTTTATTTTTGAGGTGTTATCATTAATGCTATTGCGTATTGATGCAGTTAGTATTTCTATATATGCTATGACAGTATATATGTCTTGTTTGTTATAAGCGGAATTTTCAAGTTTAATTTTTTTTCCAAATCATATCGAAGTCTGTCCTAGTTTAATTGTCCTGAAATCAACAAAGGAGAAGTCCGTATAGGAAAACAAATTTTTATTTTTTTTTTTTTGTGATAATCTAAAAAAAAAATTAGCTTAGAATAACAATTTTACATTTTTTTAAATCCAAGTATTAAAATAAATGTTATCAGATTAGTGATGACAAATCGATTTGAAGACAAAAAAAAATTATTCAGTTTTGTCTAAAGTGCTAAAGAGCCGAGTTTGTTCACATAAATTTCGATCAACGCAAATTGAACAGTATATTAAGTCATTTTGAAGAAAAAAGAAAAACAGCATTCTAGATTTCTACCTAATTGGCTTCATCAATTTTGGTATCATTTAGTATTTTAGCTAACGACAGTACAAATAGACCATTACACAAGTGGTTGTCTGCAAGTTTCAATCTGTGTAACTTTTCGCCTCATGTTAATGTTGAGTAAGTCTATATGCAGATTTTGGTAAGTGCTGTTTCAGCGTTAGCTCCTGAATGTATTCGAATAAATTTATCCCCCTGTGGATTACAAATCACCGTCCGTTCTATTTGTCAAAAGTCGCCCAATAATATAATTAAGTATCTGTAGTATACTAGCTATTGTCATCACGGGATATCTTCTGAGAAAATCTTTTTTATTTTAACTATCCGTAGGTCTTTGGAATAAAATTAAAGTAAAACTTAAGTTGTCAAGTAAACAATTAAATTTACAGTCAAAAAGCGTGGTGTGCTTGATAATAAATGTTACAAAAATTTTATTGGTGACTATTTATAAAAGTAGAGTTATTATGAAAATGAAAACTATTCATGAAATTAAAATTATTTTCAGCTTTTTAATTCGGTTAGCTATTAAAGTGTGTTTGTTTTTTTTTTTTTTTTTTTTTTTTTTTCTATAAACTATAATTTTCACTTTTAAAAATAAATATAAAGATTTAAAAAAAGCAATATTATGAAATTAATAATTGAAATAAAGTCAAAAAATATTAACAATAAGAACCAGTATAACAATAATCTAGATGAAATGAGTTGATTAGGGCAGCCTAGCTATAAAATATGGATTGCTCGCCATAAAACGAGTGGGATATATTGTAGTTGACATGTTTATAATCAGACCAACTAGTATTATATAAAAGGGAATCAAATATAGATATATTTTTTTATTGTTTTCCATTCACTATATTAATATTTAATGTTCTAGTAAACAATCTAAGATTAGAGATATTGAAAAAATATATATTTTATGTTTAATGTGGTACCTCAAAAAAATCCAAAGAAAATAATTGGTTACATTTATTTTCTTTGTAATTTGAAATTGGATAATTTTACATATTAAAAAAAAAATTAACTGGAAAGAATATGTAACTGATCAAAAAAGTTACATGTTTATTTTAGTTGTTTAATTGTACAGAAAAAAAGATTAAATCAAAACTATTAAAATCAATATTCATGACTCTTACACTTATTACCTTATTATTTCGTCAATTAATTTTGTTTAAGTGGAAAGTTTAATTACATCTTATTTTATTAAAAAATTATTTAAAAAGTCAGTGGTATGGTTAAGATATTTCAATGTTTTTTTATAAACTTCTTTAATACACTTTACACATCCTATATATAATTATGAACATTTTTCCATAAATAATCATTTAAATTTGTAGTAAAATCAAAATATGTAACTATTAAATTGTAGTGTAAGAATCAAAATATATTTTTAAAATATTATAAAATAAGTAGTGATTAAATAAAAAAAGGTGGTGCTGATTAAGGAGGCAGTGGAAGTGAAGATCCAGTCGAAGAATACCTCTTGGGCCCAAAGCAACACTAAGAAAGATCATAAAAAAATTAATAATGAAGTGAATTACAGCTGTGAATGTACATATCATATAGAGAATAGCTACTTATTGAGAAGAAGAAAAATTAGAAGTTGTACAATTTTTTTTTTTTTTTTTTTTTTTTTTTTCAGTTCACGAACTAACAAATTTAAAGAAAATAATAAATTGGGTCAAAAAAAAAAAATTTTTCATTATTGAATGAGTGGGTAATTTTTTAAATGTAATTTTATATTAGATTATATATTTGTTGAGATATTGAAATCATTTGATTTTTTATAATGTATTGAATTTGTGCTCATATATAATGTATTTTTGGTGTTTTTTTTTTGTTTTGTTTTTTAATTTGTATCTATACTATTATATAAAAGGACAAGCCACTTTTAGGTTGTGATCACTAACTACGAAGACTACTGAATCAATCTGTACCAAATTTTAACCTCCTCGTTCAGGAGAGGTTATAAAGATACAGCTAGAAATTGATAATAAAATTTGCTTACTTCAACTAAATTGTTATAAAAAAACTTATGAATATGAAATGTCACGTGTTTTCTAGTGAAGTTTTTAAATGGACCGCTATTCTGAAAAAGAGTTTAAGTAAAACTATTGAACCCATATGAACCAAATTTGAACTACATCTTCTTCATAGTTCTGGGAAGATTTACGATAATAAAGTTTACTATAATAATAATTTAAATTTACAGTGTTAAGTGACAAAAACGAGGTTTGTCACGCTGTCATTAGCTTTTAAGGTTAGAATTTAAAATCGAACCAGATGAAATTGATAAAATTGTAACTGGTAAATAAAAATTTTTACCAAATCAAAATGTCAGTTCTTTTTGTTTTGTTATTTTTGTTTTTTTTGTGTAAAAATATGATTCATGGGCCTTTAGTTGTAAGTAGTGATAATCCAGCCCATTGTCCGCAAGAGTTTCTAAATAGTTTCTGTCCTGACAGAGATCATCAGTTGCTGATTACCACTCTCTCAGAAACCCTGATGAAGACTTGCGATGCAAGTCGAAACGTCGGCATTATAAATTAAAATATTTAATATTTAATTGCTGTGTATCTATGACTGCATACCTCAACATTCTACTTCTCTGAATACTTCTCAGTCAACTAATACCTTATCAATATAAAATTATATAAGTTCTTCTTCACTCATGAGAGTAGGCAAAGCTGCCACGATTACTAGCATAATAAAAATATTTTGCAATATATTTTTTTTTTATACACTGCATGTACCAGTTTTTTTTAAGTTATCCTCTATACTGGATGTTCGGATGATCGTTGGCCAAAAATTTATCTCGGGTAGGGAGGTACATTTTGAACCTATTTAAGGTTACTTACCTATATACAAAGTCTTATGGTTTTTTTTTTTTTATGAATTTTTTTGTAAAAATGGCCAAATCCAAACGTTTATTCCTTATAACTCCGTTGTTTGCTGATATATCAACGTGGCACCCTTTTGTTACTTTATAAAAAAAAAAAAAAAAAGTAGATGTGCTGCGAGCCTGCAAATATTATTTCTTTAAAGAGTATTAACTAGAGAAGTTTTTATAACAATTTGGATTTGGCTGTTGCGCTTACTTTTCTTTTTTTATTGAACCTATACTTGAAGTTCATTATTTTTATTTTTGCCTTTAACAAGATTTAACAATCTCCCGTTTTTTTGGTATTTGTTTTTTGCACCATATCTTTTTTATTTTACATGGATAATGTATTAGTAATTACAGGGGGGGAAATGGCGTTGATATATCAGTAAACAACGGAGTTATAAGGCATAAATGTTTGGATTATAGGCATAAACTATGTATGTAGGTAAGTGACCTTAAATAGGTTCAAAATGAACCTCCCTACACAAAATACCTTTTTGGCCAACGATCTTTCGAACACAACATATATTTTATAAATACTCTATCTAATTAAATATTTATCACTTATATTTAATTTGGACTATTACAATACCATTAATAAATAATTATATTTTAAAAATAAATTTTCAGGAATCAAAAGCAGTTTATATATTAGGGAAGTTCTGAATTTCTCGTGTGACAATATCGTCTAATGGCCCGGTTTCAGAATTGACAGAGCAATCCTCCAGAGGAGAAGGTATATCAATAAAGAAATTGAAGGAAGCGCAGATGGCATTTCTTATTGACAGGTTCTCAACCATAAGAAAGTACTCACGTTCTGAGTTGGTTTACCACCCCCTAGGCCTTTTATGTACCATTCGCTTGGTAAATAATACGTATGTTATATGAAAATAAAATAGATAAAAATAAATTTATAAAAAAAAACAACGAAATAGGACTGAATGATTAGGATTGTTGTATAAGTATTGTATGTATAAGGGTCATCACAGTTCGTCATGAAATATTCTATAAGGTGTTAGTACAAACATATTTGAATTCGATGGTGAATTTCCCTCACCTCTTCTATCTCAACTATTCAAAATGAACAATCAGTAAACAAAGCGGGGGTATAAGGAAGGGTATAAAAATTTAACTAATAATTTGGGGGAAAGGAATAACAAAACATTAAGAGCTGTTTGGGGATCTAAAGAGATTTTTTGAAGATTCAGGATAGTTTTTGCCAGTTTTATATTCAATGATTGAGAGGTTATTCAAAAAGTCAATGAAGTTGGTTTAAGTTAGTTATAAAAAGGTTACTCGGAATTCAATAATACCAGAAAAGGACATTTTAAACTGATGAGGATAGGCTAAAGTTTTTTTATTTATATTGACGGCATCGAAAGACATTCTGTCTTGCAAGAAAAATCCTAATAACGTGTAAATAAAATCATTGCAATTAAGATTGAATTTTACTAGACAAACGTTCAAAGATTCCGAATTACTACAAAAGTCATTTACATGGCAGTTATTAGACCTATTTGGACATATGGAGTTGAGATTTGGGGCTCTAATAAACTATCTAATTCATCCCGTATCCAATCCTTGCAATTCAAAATCCTACGAATAACCCTTACTCTCCCTTATTTTGTCACAAACAAACTCATCCATGCAGATCTTAATGTTCCGGATGTTGAAGATTTAGCCAAAACCATATGCCGATACTTTCATAGTAAGCTCCATAACCATTCAAATCCACTAGCCTCCCAACCAGCCTCACACTCCATTCCTGATAATCCTCCGAGGAGACTGAAAATAAGATGACTCAGGCACCTTCTGATATAAAATGTTTATTGAAGTGCTACTACTGAGTAAATGATCAAATTTACTTGTATATTTTGTACCGTTGTAAATATCAATAAATAGTTTTTAAAAACTTACATAAAGTACATTAATTTAAAAAAAAATAGAAAAATAAAATTAGAAAAAAATAAGAAATGAAATTGCTTGATATAATACCTTGCATACGATTGAAAATTCCTATATTTTTGTGAATTAAATTACTTGGCAAAGAAGATTTGGATGTTCTCCCAATAATATCTAATTGTAAGTGAATAAGGAATTCGTAAGTTAGCTAATATTCCCTTGTACATAGGGCAGTTAATACATGCTTAATTGATAGTTCTGTTTGGCAGTGCTGACAAGATAAAATCATTGTACTAGAAAGAACTCTCTAGTTCAACGAAATGTAGAACATCGAATTGGACTCTGCTGACACTGATAAAACTCTATAGCCGCTTATTCTACTAAATTTAATAACAGAAGAAGTCGCTTTAGAAAACCATCTATTAAAATATAACACGTGTTGCTAACCCCCACGACATGACAATGCTTTGGAGTGACCGTGTTCTTGTACGCTTCTGTCTTTTTTGATCGATTATTTGGAAGGGGCGAACTTTGAAATTAATTATATCAAATTAACTTAAATGGATCCAAATAGAGGAACTACGTCAACCTATTAAGCTTTAAACTTAACAACCTCCTATCACTGGAAAATAAAATAAAATAATACATTTATAAATATAATAGGATATTCAACTGATAGGGTCAGTTTCAAAAGGAACAATTTTATCATAATATTCAAAAGGTTAAAGCACACAATATATATACGATACATCTTATTTCCATCATTTTTTTTTATTTCGGAATAAGATATAGAAATTTAAAAAACCTGCTCTTTCAGGCTACGTTGGAATACAAAATCCGTAAATTTAATTTATAAAATAATATTATCTTTATATAATCTCAGGAACCGAAGGCCGTTACTATTTATGTTGAAGTGCCATCTCTTCCATAGCCTAGACTGCTTCTAAAATAGCCACCTCTAGTACCGGCTACAAAACATTTAGTTGGGAAAAAAAAGTCACAATGTGTGTGTGTGATATAATAAAAACTAAAACGAATATTGTATGTCAACAAAAATAAATTAAAGTATAATAAAAAATCGCATTTATACTTATACAGGGTTTCCGAACAGCGATTGAAACCCCCACTTTTTAATGTTAGAATTAAGATTTTGTGAACTGAATGAATTGATCTAATTAAAAAGTAATTTTTCATTAAACAAATGCCAGAGGAAAATTATAAAAATGTGAATTTAAATCCCTGTCAAAAGTATTGCAACGCCCATAATTCTCGAGATTTTCCTGGTTTTTACCTTAGTCCATACTTGGTTTATATTTGTATTAATATTATTAAATGTGAGACATTAAGGAATAGACACATCAATGTTTTTCCCTCTTAGCAACAAACGATGGAATTTTAGATTATTTTTTTTTCCAAATTTCCTGCAGTCCATGTTTATCATTCGTTTCGTTTTATTTACAAGGAAGGCTAGTAGAATTAATCGTTCAATATGTCTTATCGAATATAAATTTAAATGTTAACATTGTAACATTGTAAAAAAATAAAAAATTTAAAAAGTAAGTTTTCTAACTTTTTTTGTTTACTGGAAGAAATGTTGTAATTTATTTTAATAAAAATGGTTTATGTCTAGTTTAGGAATGTTTAGTATAGACTTCAGAACCCTTCTTTATTATGGAAAAAAATAGTTTTTATAAAATTCAAATATTTCAGTTTTGGATAATTATGACGGGGACTTTATTTAAAAAACAAGTTTTTTTTTTTCCCTTAACCTATGAAAAATGGTAGAAAATAACAAGGATCTTATCTATGAAATAATTGCCAGTCCACGAAACCGTCGATGAAAGTACCTGAGAAAGAATGGCCCCTAATGATAGATTCTACTTTTTTCTTTAAAAAAAAAAAAATTTAACATAAAGGTCCCATTCGAATTAAAAAGATTTAAAAATTTTGAAATTAACACATATGGTACAGTTACAAGTTTCATCACCCATTGACCTTTGTACACTTCAAAGCAAATATTGCCGTTTATGCAAAAGACCCTCGCAACTGCCGCAAAGAAAAAAATGGAATGTTTTTAGTTTTCCATGAAAATGGGGGAAAGAGATGAAAAATATTCTGGAGCAGTTGGAAGTGAACGATCACGAAATTGCCCTAGGATACGAATGCATCGATAAATTGGCTAACGACCACGGCCACGGTATTCTTCCATTAACTTCATGCAAGGTAAATTGCTAGAGGCAATGAAACCCTCGGACCCCTGCCAGTGCAGATCGTGACAGAATTTTCAAAATGGAACGATAATTCTTCAAGGAAGTCGTTATGGATCTGAATGCGATTCAGGGGTTAAGTCGGTGAGGGGTTGAGGTGACTGAGGGCTTGTATTGATGGAAGTATGATAATCGGTCAGTCCGTGGAAAATCAATTCAAATGATTTTGGAAAGTAACCAACCCTTATTTAAATAATGCTTGCTATATTGAAAGAAACGAATAAGTACGGTTTTTTTTTTTTTTTTTTTTTTTTTTTTCTGAGTCAAGTTGTATAGTAAAAAAATGATAATGTCCGAAACGGAAAACCCGCCTCGGCCTCTAGAAAATGGACTGTATGGGAAAATATGAAATCGAGGTTTTGCACCCTTGGGGAGATTTTATTTAGAAGGTAGCACAAATAAATAGTACATAAGAAATTTCTTACCTTATTACTGCCGCCGACGGTCTGTCCGGGGGCCCCGGGAATCCTTAGGGCCTGGCAAATGCTTCTCCTAAGCTGCAATATTTGTCCAAGCTCGCCTCCTCTTAGTTCACCACTCATTAGGGGGAGAAATAAATCTTTAATGACTAGCACAGGAAATAGGATCGCTTTTAAAAGAGGAACAGGGTCCTGGAAGGCTATTTCGCCTTGGTCAAAGAAGCGATGGAAGACCATGAGGTCTGGGGCGATTTGAATAGGTGCGTACTGGAGCACAGATGATAGAAGAAAGAGGAATATCCTAGTAGGGATTAACGCAGATAAGGGCTAGTTGCACCGGAAATTCATAGAGCGCGTCAATATAGGTATATTAAAGTTTTTCTCCTTTCCCCCCCCCTTCACAATAGCGCCGATTGGCGCGAACACTAGTTCTTTAGAAGAAACGCCCTCACCTAGTCCATTAACACGGATATGAAAACCTCTGATATTTTCTGGGAATCTGCTTTATTCGACACAAATCAGTATACAATCCAAGTTCAAATTTACTCGGAACGAGTGTAAACACTTTAGTATGTGGTTAGTTTTGTTAGGGCTTGAATTAAAGTCCTCATGTACTCCAACTCGGGCAGGATGAACAGGCCTTCCTAGAAGTAACCAAGCTATTCTAACCAGAACAAGAAAACCGAGATTCGTCGTTTCTTGGAACTACAGTAAAGCCTTGTCTCAAAACTAGTCCGACTTCCGGTAACCGGGGGAACAATTTTTCACGTTTAGTTTGGATCATGAAGAAGGGCCCCCGCTCTCTCTAATAGGTAGCGTCAAGTCTCTCTACCTATCCCCAAAATATCTGCTGCAAGTTGGTTCTGAAGAAACGCTTGTTGTGTTGTAAAAAAATCTGAGCAGAAAATAGGTTCTGTAGTTTCAACGGGGCTTTCATAGGCTTTCAAATGTTCGGAATTCTCTAAAAAAGTGGCAGAAATTCTTCTTTTTAATACAGTTTTATTAACTTCACCTGTATGTAAAGAAATCTTGCATCGTAATTTTCACCAATTTCCAGTTATCTGATCATCTTGAAAATTTTCACACGTGTCAAGGACCAATGACAATAAAATAATTGCATAACTATCTTACTTAGTCCAGTCAAAATAGCCCCAAAAAGAAAGTCTGCCTTGCAAAAGGTGAAGTAGTAGGTTTTATGATTTAATGTGGTCCAGAGGGGTTTTAAAAATAAAATATCAAAAATGTGACCACAATTGATAAGTATTATTTATGATATGATAGCCTATCAAATCGTTTGATAAATAGCAAATAATTTTACTATTATTAGTAAAATAATAATCAGTTACTATTCATACAGCCCAAAAATATTTTAAAAAACGAATGCAATGTTATCTGAAAAATAAAATATCAAGGATTAAAGTGAAAGTTTTTCTAATCGTTTTGAAAGTATAGATCAAAGGATTAAACTCTTACTGGCATAATAGTTTTTATCTCAGGCTGAGAACTACTTCTGTTCCAGTTGCAGTGACCGCAAAAAAACAATTAATGTCATTTCTTATAAAAACAAACTTAGTCTCATCTGAATAATTAAGAAAGCTGAAGTACGTATATATTGAGACAAGTTTTATTTTTCTTTCAAATCAATAATGACATACTAAAGAAACAAAAGGTGGTATAGAATATTATGACCCCTCTTAGCCGGTGTACAACTTAATAAGTTCTAGTAAGGTGTTAATTGTTCGTTTAACCAAAATGGAATTGATAAAACTGAAAACCGACTGTTAGTCCAGTCAATAAACATATTGTAGAGTGCATGGAATATGCGATAATTTTTTACTTCATAGCTTCGTTTGGAATAGTTATAAGGTAAACATACTAAAAGTCCCCGCCCCTGGGGGGTGAGCTAAGGATGGGGGGAGGGGAGAAGTTTAATTTTTTTGGTCTTTCAATAACATCTCGAAAACGGTTGACTCTAGATAAATATGTTTCAAATAAACATAAAAGCTAATTAAATTTACTATAAAATTTAGCATATATAAATTTATCGTAATTCCAACCGTTTACGAGATATGCGTTATTAAAGATAGGTGATTTTCGGGAGAATACATTTTTTTATTTCTAAAATTGTCCATTTTTAATAACGTATATCTCGAAAAACCGTTGGAATTTCTACGAATACGTATATAATTAATTTTATAGGAAATTTAATGAGCTTTAATTTTGATCTGCTATATATTTTTCTAGAGTCCACCGTTTTCGAGATATAATCGAAAAAACGAAATAGGGACCTTCTCCCCTTCCCCCACCTTTAGCTCACACCCAGGGGCGGGGACTTTTAATATGTTTACCTTCTAACTACTCCTAACAAAGCTGTGAAGTCAAAAATTATCGCACATTTCATACACTCTACAACCCTCATTTCATCACTCTTTATCTTTAGCTATATTTTAGCTTCCCATTTTAGGCCTATTTCCCTTATGTCAAACCTGTCAAAACCACTGGAAAGATTAGTCCATTCACAATTCTCTACCTACCTCGAGCACAAAGATCTCCTCACTCCTCTCCAATCAGGCTTCCGTTCAGGATACTCCACTCAATCTGCCCTATTAAAGATAACCCAAGACCTCCATTCCTCCATGGACCAACAGCAAATAGCAATCCTTGTCCTATTCGATTTTTCAAAAGCGTTTGATTGCGTTGATCATGCAATTCTCCTCTCCAAATTACATAACCTTTCCCTATCCAACAGTGCTTTAAGCTGGTTCCGCTCCTTCTTGTTTCACCGTTCCCAAACAGTTATCATTCCCAACAAACCTCCCTCATCCTCACTACCTTTAGAAAGAGGTGTTCCTCAAGGATCCTCCCTGTCACCTATCCTCTTCTCTGCTTATATTAATGACCTACCCCAAGTTATACGCCACTCCCAGTATCATTTGTATGCCGACGCCCTCCAAATCTACCTATCCTTCCATCCTTCAGATATGTTAGAAGCATCTCGTAAGATTCAGGATGATATTGAGAACATCTGCAAATGGGCAGTGAAAAATAAGCTACGCCTGAATCCAGAGAAAAGCAAGGCTATCCTTATCGGTTCAAAACCTACCGTTAATTCCCTCCCTTACTATCCATTACTTTACCTCAACAACCGTACAATTCAATTTCAAACTTCCATCAAAAACCTCGGAGTCTCCTTTGATCAACACTTATCTTGGAATAACCACATTTCCCAAATAACCAGAAAATCCATCATTATCCTCAAACAGCTCCAAAGACATCGTGACTCCTTTCCCCGAAGTACCCGCCAACTTCTGGTATCCTCTCTCATTTTTCCCCACTTTTATTACGGGTGCTTGGTGTACGGGGGACTGTCTGTTGAGCTAGAGATGCGACTGAGGAGACAAATGAATTGTTTCATAAGATTTATCTTTGGGGTCAGCAGACGGTCTCACGTATCTTACCGGTACAAAGAGCTAGGGTGGCTTTTCCCCGATTTTCGACGGCAATAATTCCTCGGCACTTTCCTATTCCAGTCATTAAAAGCCAATAAACCTTCCTATATCCTAGACCTACTTACTCTGCGTTCCTCCATTCACCACCTGAATACAAGATCCCAACCTTTCAAACTATATACCCCCTCACATAAAACTACCTCCTTTGAAAAATCCTTTGTTATTCGTGCTACCTCCTTTTGGAATTCTTTACCTATCCATATTCGCAAAGCCTCATCCTTAACTTCCTTTAAACATCTTTTATTTATCCATCTCCTCGATTTTCAGTCTTCCACATAATTGTAAATAATATGTAAATGTACATAAGTGTTCTAAAATGTTTACAGTTGATTGTTTTTATTTATTTTATTTTTATTTATTTATTTATTTTATTGTGTTTTAGAGCGTAAAACCACATGGTTATCAACGCTCCAATTAATTTACATTATGAAAAAATAAATTATATACAGTACAAAAGATTACATTTTATAATAAATTTGATCACTAAATCAATAGTTTTTTTTGTCGTCTCCTAATATCTTTCAAATGTCTATTGGTATGCCCAGCTGGTTTAACATTCTTCTATAGTAGTGGCACTCTTCAAAAATATGAAGAATGGTCATTCTGCTTCCGCATTTCTGGCACCTCGGTGCTGGTTCTTTTTTAATCAGGTGTAGATGAGTAAGTTTACTGTACCCTATTCTTAGGCGGGTGATGACTACTTCTTCATGACGAATACTGCGACTGGAGGTATGCCACGGTTTTACAGATTTTTTTATAGCTTTTAACTTACTGAGTGGACTCTGATCCCACATCGATTGCCATTCTGTCGCTATTCTTTCTTTTAGGGGGCGGGAAAGTTCCATTGCTGTTAAATCCGCTGTTTTTCTTCTGGGGAGACATAGTGCTTCTTTAGCAGCTCGATCTGCCAACTCATTTCCAGTGATACCACATGGCCGGGCACCCAGATAAAGTGGACGAATCTTTCTTGTTCTTCCAGTATTTTTAAATAGTTATGAATTCTAAGGATAACGGGATGATCCGAATACATATTATCCAGCCCTTGGAGAGCGCTAATGGAGTCTGATATAATAGTTAGCTTTCTCAGGTCTGTATGAGACAAACAAAAGTGAAGTGCTGACGCGATGGCATTTAACTCAGCTGTATAGATACTACATAGGTGGTGGAATCTTCTCTTGTGAGTTGAATTTGGTGTTACGAAGGCAGACCCCATCGATGTGTCTGATTTGGATCCATCTGTATATATTGTTAAATGATTTGGTAGTGTTTGGATCAGTTGTAGAAACTTTTCATGGTATTCGGAATCTTTTGTGTTATTCTTGCGATGTTTCGTTAAATCTAGGTGTAGTTTTGGGGGTTGGGTAAGTCCATGGAGGCACTTTTATTTGGGGAATACTAACTTGGATAGATTTTAGTTGAATAATAGCTTGTGATAGTCTTTTGGCAAGTGGTAGTGTTGCTCTTGGGTTTAATTGGAACTGTCGAGAAAAATTTGAGTTGAATAAATATTTATATGTAGGGTGGGTGGGTTGTAAATATATTCTTGATAGATAACTAACTGCGAGTCTTTTTCTACGGAGTTTAAGCGGGGGTAGTCCAGATTCTGCGTATAAACTTAAAATAGGGCTTGTTCGAAAGGCACCTGTGGCAATGCGGATTCCAGTGTTATGTATTGTATCTAGTTTTGCCAGCGCTTCGGAGCGAGCAGATCCATATACGAAACTTCCGTAGTCTAGCTTGGAGCGATGAGGGCTTTGTATATTGTCAGCATAGTTGACCTATCTGCTCCCCAAGTAGTTTTACTAAGGACTTGTAGGATTTTTTTTATTTTATATAGGCACTTGTCTTTTAATGTGTTGATATGATTACACCACGTTAATCGTTTGTCGAATATTAGACCTAAAAATCGGAATGTATCTGCGTAAGGCAGAGCTGTCTCTCCGAGGGTGAGTTCTGGGGATGGATGTGCTCTTCTTTTTCGGGTAAAATGTACACATTTTGTTTTTTCCGTAGAAAATTCGAGCCCTGATGAGCGAGACCAGGTATTTAATCGATGCAATGTTTCTTGAAGTTTTCTTTGAATGATTTTCATGTCTTCCGATCGATAAAATATGGCAAGATCGTCTACATATAGCATCACTTTTATACCTCTGGGCAAGTTTCTTCCTAAGTCGCTTACGGCCAGAGCAAACAGTGTTGTGCTAAGTACACAACGTTGTGGCACACCACTCATGTGTTAAAAGTCTTGTGACCTTATGTTTCCTATTCGAACCCTGAATAAACGCTGCGTGAGGAATCGTTTGATGAACTTAAGAATGTTACCTCTAAAGCCTAATGAAATGAGTTTATTTATTATATGATGTCTACTCGTTGTATCGAATGCTTTTACCATATCAAAGAAAATCGCCACTGCATGTTGTTTCTCAATGAACGCATATTGAATTTCAGCCTCGAATTGAACTAGCAGGTCTGCTGTCGATCTTCCTTTGCGGAAACCACACTGGAAGTTCTGTAAGAAATTATGTTTTTCAAATATCCAGATCAGTCGCTTGTAAACCATGCGTTCCATTATTTTACAAAGACAACTGGTCAAAATATTGGACGGTAGCTAGAAACGTAGCGTTTATCTTTTCCTCCTTTCAGAATGGGCATTACATCTGATTTTTTCCATATTTCAGGAACCTCGCCTGTTTGCCAAACATGGTTATAAAAATTTAAAAGCCAGTTTAGGCAATTTTGGGGCAGATGTTGAATCATCGCATAGTGGATTTCATCTGGGCCAGGGGAGGATCCTTTAGGGTTTTTCAGAACAGATCGTATTTCCCACATGGAAAATGGAAGATTGATCTTACTAACGGGATACTCAGACTCTTAGTTCGTAATTTCTTTTATTGCGTATCCAGAATTGGGGGGTGAATTAAATATTTCAGTATAGTATTGACCAAATTTTTCTGCAACAATATTGGGATCATCTGTTAGTTTACCGTCCGAGAGTATGGTGAAGGATGAGGTGAATAATTTCTATGAATTTTTTAATTTTGTTCCAAACTACGTTAGTGGGAGTTGAGGAATTTATAGATTCGACGAATTTTTTCCAAGATTCGAATTTACTATTATTAATGATTCTCCTACAAATGGCTCTTTGTCTTTTGTACTCTATTACGTTTATTTGATTCATATTTCTTTTAAATTTTTTAAAAGCTTTTCTTCGGTTTCGGATGGCAGTTTTACATTGATCATTAAACCAGGGCACCGGGGTTCTCTTAGAAGTAGCCTTAGTTTTAGGTATTGAAGATTTCGCAGCTTCTAGTATGGCATCCATGAAATTGACGGCAGCCAATATCGACATCAAGTTTAGATGGTGGTGAACTCGGTTGTTTAACAAGTGATTGTGAAGAGTGTCCAGTCTGCTTTTTTCGGTGACCCATCTTGGTCTTCTATTACTGTAATGGTTCATATTATTAAATTTCAGGCGGAGTGGGAAGTGATCACTTCCATATAGGTCAGGGAGTACTGTCCAGTCAATGGTATTGTATAATGAAGGACTGCACATAGATAGATCTAATGCTGAGAATGTTTCATAAGAGGAACTTAGATACGTAGGTTCGCCGGTATTGAGTAGTAAGAGGTTTGAAATTTCTAAAGAAAAAATCGTTCAATAATTTTTCCTCTTGAGTTTCTATCAGCAGAGCCCCACATAGGGTTGTGTCCGTTGAAGTCTTCGGTAAAGAGAACAGGTTTAGGCAGTTGGTCGTATATGTGGAGAAAATCTTCGACTTCTATATGATGGTCTTGGGGTGCATAAATATTACAAATTGAGGAAGTAATGCCGAGTTGTACCTCGATAGCTATAATTCGAAGGGGGTGAGTCTATTTCTATACATTTCGAATATACAGATTTATTCACAGCAATGAGTACTCCTTTGCACGCGTGATTATTATTTTGACTGTCGGTTCGATAAATGTCAAAATTTTTCAATGATATATTGTCTGGTGGTCTTTAAGTGTGTTTCTTGTAGACATATACAGAATGGACTTTCATTCATTTATTAATAATTAATTCCACTGTAGAGAGCCATGTTGTATAATTGATTTTATAGGAAGAAGAGAATGGTTCCATGGTCCATAAGGTAGCTATGAAAGCTATACATATGGAAAAGAAAACAGGTGATTTATGAGTATAAATTTAATTATTGTTTGCTTTATTAGATTGTTTTTTTCTTGATTACCTTTTCTTGTTTTCTGGGTCTCAAAATCTTCAATATCCATTTCGCTAATCGATCAGTGGATCGTTAGGAAGTTCAACGGATTTACCGTTGAAGTAGAAGCAATAGGAGACGGAGGAGTGGGGAGAGGTTTGGTGGGGTAGGGGAGGGGATAGGGGAGGGAGAAGGGGAGAGAAGAGTAGAGATAACAGTGGAAATGTTAGCTTCCTCTGTTATAGGGATAATTTTAATCGGAAGCAGGGAATGTGGTCTGGGGGTATCATTAGGGGGACTGCGTTTCAGTTTGACTATTTTTCTTTATGAGGTTTTACAGCTGGATTGATATTATTATTCTCGGTTTTTTTTTAGAAAAATCTGTAAAATAATACAAAATATTTGCTTGTATAGCGACATCTTTTTTTCTCAATTGTTTTATTTTTTGATTTTCTGGTTATCTCTGCAAATGTCTTGTTTAAGTGGGTAGGATTTTTTTTTCTCTGTAATTTTTTTTTTGCCTCAAATAATGAAATTTTATTACTAATTTGTATCGCTTTAATTTCTTTTTGTATTCTAAAACGCTGGACAAGAGCGATCAAGAGCATTGTGTGAACCATTACAGTTAATAGCATTTCTTAGCCGGTAATTGTGCATCTTATATTTTCTCCATGTCTGGCTTGACGGCACATTGTACATCCACACAGGGGGGACTCTCTTTTTTGCATTGTGCTGTAGGATGAGAGAAACCTCTAAACAATTAAAACACCGTAATGGGTTTGGGTACTATGGCTGTTTAAAAAACACGTACAGTTTCATAACCTAATGTTGCACAAGGTGTTCTGGAGGTTTGGGAGTTGGAGTTGGAAGGTTAATATATAGTTGTGTGTAAATATTTCCCTTCTGCATCTTTTCTTAGATTTTATTTCTGACGACGTCTTCTTTTACAGTTGGAGCTTAATTCTTTTTAAATTTCATTTATCTCTAAATATTGAAGGTTCATCGAATGTCGGATAACTCCTGTTACCTTACTGAAAATTTAAAGTGTTATGGGGCGTTATCTCAAATGGATATTGTCCTCTCCAAATCGTTATAGGTTAATAATGTTGTTAGATTGTTCTCATCCATTCAAACGTTTGTACTAAAACGAGAACCATATCTCAATTTTTTAATATTTTTTAACGATTTCCTATTAAATTGTCGTAAATGACCTTTATGAATAAAAGAAAGGGGAAAATGTTTTTTGAAATCTTCTCAATCTACTCTTTTTATATTAAGTTAGGTGGGGGTAGTATATTTTGATCAACGTTTTTGGTTAAAAGAAGTTTATCTGGAGGTAAATTGATTCGGGACTACCTGAGTCGCCATTTTCTTTTTTTATTTATGGTACCCGAAAGTTCTAAGGGGTATGAGAAGTCTCGTCCGCAATATTTTCGTTAATGCCGCTAATTTAACGAAACAATCGTGGCTATGACTCAAAACAATAATTTAGATGGTTACAAGTGGAAGAGAGGTAAAAGGTATGCTCTTATCTGTAAGACTCATGTTATTCCCTTGGCCTGCATTGGCAGTCTACTGTTGAACTCAAATAATCAGTAATCCTTGTTGTTTATAGCCTTATTTAGCGTCATAAAAACCTCCTAATAATACTACCAAACAAATTAAATTTACAGCAAAATAGACGCTAACATTTAGGGGGCACACCACTGGTATGATAACCTACACGCCCTGACTGTATTGTCTAGTTTTTATTTCTAAACACCACCACAAACCCACCCAAAAAATTTCTATCTATATTATGTATCTGTTTTTGTTTTGCTTCACTTCTTTTTTTATTAAACTTTAATTTTATTTTATTTTTTAATTTATTTTTATTCTCCTTTATACTTTTTTCTTCAAGGACGAATTTAGTTAAAGCTACTGATAAGGTGCTGAGTTAACTAACTCAGCCAGTAGCAATTTAACTTTTATTGATGCGCTTTTGAATTATTCTTATGGGACACAAGTCTTCCGTCCAGAATAAAGTTTATTGTGCAATTTGGTCACTTTTATTTTGCTATTTATCTGGGGTCGCACTCTCTGGAAAAGATTCACGTGTATTGATACTCATTCAGAAACTAATTGTTTCGATCCAAAAATCTTCTTTGTTTTTATCGGAAGCTCCTTAAATTTACGTATAAGGACTATATTCTGAAAGTTTGATCAACAGTCCCATTAAATAGCCAACCCACCGCACCCCCGTTAAAAACCGTCTTACTATTTTAAGTCAAGTTTTTTTTTTGGCATATTGTGTCACCCAGAACGGTTGGGAAAACAAATAGTGTCAGATCAGGAAATTTATTTTTTTCAACTACAATTGGTAAAATTACTTCAGCCTTTGAATTTTGATTATGGCAAGTAATACAACCAAGCAGAACGCTAAATATGTTGTTTTGGCAAAGTATGACGATTAGCACAATTCAGTAGGCTGGTTTGAGTGTATTACGTGACATAATCAAAATTTCATATATAGGTTCTTATAGTAAATTTAAGGAGATTTTAGATAAAAATAGAAATTTTGGTTCGAACAATTAGTTTCGGAATGAGTATCAATAAACGTGTTTTTTTTAGAGAAGTGCGACCCCAGATAAAGAGTGCCGAAATGAGGGGTGTAGAGTGCATGGAATATGAGATAATTTTTTAATTCACAGCTTCGTTAGGAGTAGTTAGAAGGTAAACATATTAAAAGTCCCCGCCCCTGGGGGTGAGCTAATGGTGGGTGGGGAGGAGAGAAGGTCCCATATTTGGGTATTTCGATTATAACTCGAAAACGGTGGACTCTA